>PVIY010038410.1:0-23901 GCA_004026745.1 Myrmecophaga tridactyla | reverse complement strand
TAATCAAGACCCACCCAAATGGGTGGAGACATGTCGTCCCTTAATCCAGTTTAACAACCATTCTTGACTAAATCACATCAACCAGGGAGATGATCCAATCACAGTTTCAAACATACAGTATTGAATAGAGATTATTCTACCTTTATGAAATGGGATTTATATTAAAACATGGCTTTTCTTAGGGGGCATACTTCCTTTCGAACCAGCACAGCAGCTTTCCCAGGATTACATTTAAGTAGTAGCTAAAAAAGGGGAGGGAGGAGCTAAGACTTGAGGAGAGCTTGCTCTTTATGATGTGCTTAACTCTCATGCCCCCATGGACCATATCCAGCAAAAAGTGCCTGCCACAGTCTATGTCAATTTCTCCTTGGAGCCATCAGAGATGAAGCATAAGAACTTCCACAGGCCTTACCCACTTTTGCTGCATCCACATTTGCTGGCTCTGAGAACCCTTTACCCACCTCCACACACAATGTGGTATTATTGCTCTGCACAGATTTCTTCCGTCTACATTAAAGATTTTGTACAAGAGTATTGGATGTTTTAAATGTCTTCCAGGCACCCAACCAACCAAATGTCAGCTGGGGGGCTTTGCTCAATGAAATAGTAATTTGAACAAGGTAAGGATGTCCAGGGTCACCAGTGGTATTTGACATTGTCCTGGAAGTTCTGGCAAGTGCAGTTAGGCAAGACAAAGAAATATAGACATCCACATCAGAAGAAAAAAGTAAAACTTTCCCCACTTATAGGTGATATGATCAACTATACAGAAAATCCAGAAAAATCTACAACAAAGCCACCAGAGCAAGTATATGAATTCAGCAAAGTGGCAGGATACAAGAGCAATACATAAAACCAGTGATGTTATTCTTTACTAGAAATTAACAATTTGAAGAGGAAATCAAGAAAAATTCCATTGATAAGAGTAACTAAAAACATCAAATATCTAGGAATAAATTTAACCAAGGATGCAAAGGGCTTATGCATGGAAACTACAAAATATTGCTAAAAATTCAAAGAAGACCTATCTAAATTGAAGAATATTCTGTGTTCATAGATTGGAAGACTAAATATCATTATGTCAATTCTACCCAAAGGGATTTACATATTCAACACAATTCCAATCAAAAGTCCAGCGGTCTTCTTTGCAGAAATGGAAAATCCAATCAGCAAATTTATATGGAAAGGTAAGGGCCCCAAATAGTCAAAACCATAGTGAAGAAAAACAAAGTTGGAAGACTCACACTTCCCAATTTTAAAACTTATTGCAAAAGTACAATAATCAAAACAGCATGGTACTGGCATAAGGACAGATATATAGACCAATGGAATCAAATTGATAATTCAGAAATAAACCCTCACATTTATGGCCAATTGATTTTTGACGAGGGTGTCAAATCCACTCAATGGGGAAAGAAAAGTGTCTTCAAGAAGTGGTGCTGGGCAAACCAGATAGCAAAAGAATGAAGGTGGACCCCTACCACACACCATATGCAGAAATTAATTCAAAGTGGATCACAGATATACATATTAGAACCAAAATTATAAAACTCCTAAAAGAAAATATAGGGAAGCATCTTCAGAATCTTGTATTAAGGAATGGTTTCTTAGACTTTACACCAAAAGCACAAGCGACAAAAGAAAAAATTCTTAAAGAAAAAAAGAAACAAAAAACTTTTGTGCACCAAAGGACTTCATCATGAAAGTAAAAAATAGTCTACCGAATGGGAGAAGATATTTTAAAACCACATATCTGATAAGGATTTAATGTTCAGCACTCATAAAGAAACCATACAACTCAACCACAAAAAGCAAAAAACAAAAAACAAAGCAAAAACAAAACAAAAACACACACACAATTAAAAATGTGCAAAGGAATTGAATAGATGTTTCTCCAAAGAAGCTACACAAATGGCCAATAAACACATGAAAAGATGTTCAAGATCGTAAGTCATTAGAGAGATGCAAATCAAAATGACAGTGAGATACAACTTCACATCCACAAAGATGACAATGATTAAAAGACTAGAAGATAAGTGCTGGAGTAGATGCAGAGAATTTGGCCCTCTAATGTATTGTTGCTGGGAATGTGAAATGGCATAGCCAAGTATGGAAAGCAATATGGAAGTTTCTCAGAAAGTTAAATATATCCTTACTGTTTGACCTGGCAGTCCCACTCTTAGGTATATACCTAAAGAGAATGAAAACCGAGTCCCAGTCAAATACTTGTTTGCTGCAATGATCATAGCAGCAATATTCTCAGTTGTCAAAAGCTGAAAACAACCCAAATGTCCATCAACAATTGAATGGATAGACAAATTATGGTATATACACATGATGAAATATTATTCAGCCATGAAAAAAATATGGACTGAGACATGCCGCAACATGGAAGAACCTTGAAAACATGCTCAGTGAAGCAAGCAAGACACATATGGACAAAAATTGTTTAGTGTGATATCAGTTGTTAGAGAAGCTCAGAAATTAGCAAATTGGCAGAGATAGAAAGCTGATTGGAAATTACCAGGGGAGTGAGGATTGGAGAGAGAGGCAAAGGGGAAGTGTTTGTAAAAAAACAAACACACATACACATATTATCAATGCCTGGGCCCCGTTACAGAAATTCTTATTTCTTTGCTCTGGGATGGAATTTGGTTTTTAATTAAGTTACCTAGGAGATTCTAACATTCAGTCAAGGTTGTGAACTTCTACTCAGGGTTTGAACGGTGTTATTTCTCTTAGACGCCATGTCACCCTCACCTCCTACCTGCTTCCTTTCTAACTCTTCTGCTTAAAACTTAACCGAGTGGGACTCCTAATTGATTGATCTCTCAGGCTCCCATTTATCATTCACATTGCCTCCAGATTAATCTTTCCAAAGCCAGTTCTGAGCAGTGTGCTTTCTTGCAACAATCTTCATTGACTCTCCACTGCCTTCTATAAGTGAAAAAGATTTTCCCTCTAAGGCTCTTCTTGGGTAGCTCCAACCTACTTTTCCAGCCATGTCTCCCCCTTTGACTGAACCCTATTCTTCAGACAAACTGAAGTAATCTGTCTTCTGCATATAGCGTAGTGTATTAGTTAGGGTTCTCTAGAGAAACAGAATCAACAGGAAATATTCGTAAATATAAAATTTATAAAAGTGTCCCATGTAACCATGGGAGTCCAAAATCCGTAGGGCAGGCTGTGAAGCTGACGGTTCCGATGGAGGGTCTCGACAAACTCCACAGGAGAGGCTCACCAGCCAAAGCAGGAAGAGAGCCTGTCTCTTCTGAATCCTCCTTAAAAGGCTTCCAGTGATTAGATTAAGCATCACTCATTGCAGACAACACTCCCCTTGGCTGATTACAAATGGAATCAGCTGTGGATGTAGTGACATGATCATGATCTAATTCTATGAAATGTCCTCAATGCAACAGACAGGCCAGCACTTGCCCAACCAGACAAACAAGCACCACCACCTGGCCAAGGGGACACATGAACCTGACCATGACATGTTGGTTTTCCTATTTCTTTGCTTTTGCTTGTTTTGATCTGGTAGATCTTTTCTACATATCTGTCAGTCAAGGACCATCCCTATTTTTACTTACTCTGTGAGAACCTTCACTGACTCCTGTAATGGATATAATTATTTTCCCTTCAACACTTTGTTTGCTGCTTTTTAATATTACTTACATTTTTATCTTGTATTTTGGGAATGTGCTTTCTTCTCCTACGTTCCTTATTGGATTGGAAACCCTTTGGGGACCAGACCCTCTTTTTCATCATCTTTGTATCTCCTGCTGTGCCCACCACAGTGTCTGACACCTACTGGGGTCCATACAGATTTGTTAAATTGTATCAAATCGAGTGATTTGCCTCCATGTTATTTATTTTTTTTTCTTTGTATGCTGTATAGTGGGGGTCACATTTCATTCTTTTTCCATGTGAGTATCCCCTTATTGCAGCATCATGTGTCGAATTTTTGTTTTTGTTTGGTTTTTCATTTGTTTGTCTACTTATTTTTTTTGGGGGGGTGGGGTGGGGTGGGGTAAGTGCATGAGCCGGGAATTGAACCCGGGTCTACCACATGGCAGGTGAGAATTTTATCACTGAACTGCCCTTGAACCCCTCCATGTTATTAATTTTATTTTGACCTCTCTGCCATATGCTGACATTTTAATTTCACTGCCTGACATTTCGTGAATTCTTAGGGATTTTATTTAAATAAATACCTTCAGAAAGCTTCAGATGTTCTTTGTTAGCATGTGGTATAGCTTCAACAGTATCTTATAAAGTTTGTAATGTTTTAACTCTTCATTCTTTGTAATTGTTTGTTAGCATTTTGGCTTCCTTGTGTCCTCAGGCAGTAGGAAGTCAGAGGCCACACTCATTTCACTTTCAAAAACTCATTATTTTCCTAAAAACTTTGGCGTGCAGTGGTGATGAGCCATGATTTTGAGAAGCTGACCTAGCTCTGCCTCCTCTCTGTTTGGGGCGGGAGCCTCTGTGGTGGTTAAATGGGGTGATAGGACTTGGAAGGGAATGACGGTTCCTGCAATTAAATCTTGTCCACAGCAGTCACTTGCAATCCTGTAGGGACAATTATAAGGGATCCCCTCTCATTTGGCACAATGAGATATGAACATTTTCTAAAGGGCTAATTAGTGTAGTTATCACTTTTTAGCCAAAAATGTCAATGTGTAGGATTTAATTAGCCTGCCCTAGGAGTATAAGATAACTTCTTAGTATAGTTTGTCTGTCAGCATTTTCAGGCTGTGGAAAGATGCCAGGAACTATCATACATACACTTGCATAAACTTTTCAGAACTTTGAGAAAAATTGCTGGAGCAGGTAGTTTTCAGAAAGAAAATCAAAGCTAAATGGGTGGTAGAGTTGTGACCACTGAAATATTTAATCCAAAGGAAAGTAGCAAAAAGGGCCTTGACATTCTCTTGTTCTTATTTCTATATTTCAGGGCTTAGGTGTTCAGATATTATGGACTCTATCAGTTTAAGTTCTTTGGTTTCTCGTAACAGAATCTAATTCTGGCTGGTTAAACTATATGGGAATTTATTAGCAGGATATGTATGGGACTGAAGGAGACTCTAAATTGCCTGATTATGCCAAATACAGAACCAGGGCAGTTCCTGGGCTGTACATAATAGGAACTAGTGGGTAGTCCCTTCAGGATTCTGCTGGTGGAATGAATCCATGTATTACACGTGGTCTCACTCCTTTTGGAGTCATAGCGTGAAGTGGGCATGAGAGAATCCAGGCAGAGAGAATTGGATTGGCCCATCTTGGGTCAATTATCCATTCTTTGTCCAGAAGGGAGGGACACTTTCAATAGCAGTGCCACCATAGTTTTATGCAGTGGGCAAAAGGGACTGCTGTAAAGGAAACTACCGTGGATGTTATCAAAGAAAAGAGCATGGGTGGTGGACAGGAGCCACAAGAGTGTCCTCTACATATCATAAATCATAAAAGAGCTTCCCCTGCATTGACACTTTCCCTGGAACAGAAGACACGGTGGCTGGGGACAAAGACTGGAAATGAGCTGTGTACATCACCTGCCTCAACTGGGATTTGATGTCCACCTTCAGATTTGGCACATTTCAACTAGCGATGCTCCGAGTCTTTTGGGGGAGAATTGGTGATGTGCTGGGCGACTAAAGAGAGAGAAATGCAACCTGTAGAACAAAGGCCTTGTGTGTGCAGATCAGGAAGGGAAACTCTGAAATGAATGAAAATTTGCTGCTATGCTACTTGAAGGCAGCATGGAATAATGGACCCACTTTGACTGGGACATTGTGACAAGTGTGTGCTTTGCACAATCAAAAGAACCAGTTCTAGCATGTGTGTGGAGAAATCACAATGGGCTAAATGGAAATTGGAGCTCTTGTCTGGATGACTCTATATTCTTAAGTTATTATGTAGTTGATGGCTGGGGAGATATCTTTGTGTCTCTGTCCTTTGAAAAAAAAACAAAAACAAATAATAATAGTAGCAACAATAATAGCTAATATTGGTTGAGGTCTCCTCTGAGACAAGAACCATGTTAAATGTGTGACGTCTTATTTATCCTCAAACAGCTCGATGTCGTTGATACCATTGGTGGCTGGGATTTACATTGTGGAAATGGAGGCTTAGGCAGGTTAAGTCTGTTCCTAGAGTCACAGAACTGGTAGGTG
Organism: Myrmecophaga tridactyla; assembly: GCA_004026745.1. Lineage (NCBI taxonomy): Eukaryota > Metazoa > Chordata > Mammalia > Pilosa > Myrmecophagidae > Myrmecophaga > Myrmecophaga tridactyla. The sequence goes on along the minus strand of PVIY010038410.1, from coordinate 17,728 downwards.
ATGGAGCCAGGATTCAAACCGCAGAGCCTGAGTGCTTAACCACTGCACTAAGTGCTTATCTATTATGTGTACTTTTAGCTTAGGGATGTGCATCATTTTAATGAAGAATTACCATTTATTTTTTTGTTTTTTGTTTCGTTATAGTCTTTGCTTCCAAAGACCAGAAGATTTGCTCACTTGGCATGTTCCTTGGAAATTTTCAAATGTGAGTGGAATGAACCGGAACTTTCTTTGTGTCAAAGTATACAGTCTGCTCAGCAGATCTCTTTCCTATTGGGGAATATGTATACTGTGAACTGGTTTAGCTAGAATGAAAATCAATCACCAAACCACTGACGATGCTAAAAAAATAAAAAAAAAAAAATCAAAGGCAGTTAGCATACAAATGAAAGTGATTCCCTATAACTCTATGTGGGGCAGATTTCCTAAACCACACCAATAAATCAAAGCTGTTGAGACTGGGTTATAAAGGAAGATAGATTGAGCAATTTTCCTGTTACAAACAAGCTGTTTTGTACTATGTATCTATTAGCTAGTTATTCAGGTCTAATTTAGGAATGTACAAGTAAACATGGCCAATATATTTAAGTACACTTACATTAAATGTTGCCAAGCAGTACTCTGCCTCAACACAACTAGATTATTTCTGGAATCTAAGAGTGCCTTTTGCATAATTATAATTATAAACTTTTTGCTTTAAAAATATAGTCTGTAATACCTCTCTCTCGTGCGCGCTCACTCTAGCTCTATTTCATAAGATTAAAGTTTTGCTGTTGTCAATAGAAAGTTTTTTGAATTCACAAAACTGGCACATACCCTCTCAGCTGTACTGAGTGATTTGCCTGCTGGGATTTTAAAGATACAGATGAAGCCAGATGGACGCAACTGCTTCTGGCTTCCATTACTCCAAGAAGCTGGCTGACTGCGGGATCACGGGATTCTGTTAAGGGCTGAAGTAATTTGTGTCAGGACTTTGGGTTATGAATCAATAGAAAGGGTGTTTTCCTTGACTGCCTCGAAATTCTTTCTTCTTACTCTGTCTGAATTGAGCCAAGACACACGAATCCCCAGGAAGGCTAAAGTTGGTGCTCTGGACAGAAGAATTTTGGGTGTGTATCTTCACACTGATAATATCAAGGATTTGTTCGGCATTTGCTTAGGACGACAGGAGGGCTGGCAATGGAGGAAGACTGACAGCAGCTCCCAGCCTCTCTTCTGTGGTCCGCAGAGGTTTAATGCTGGCCCCAACATGCTTGCCTCACTCTGCACAGGATGGGACCGTGGCTGAGAGCATGGGCTCTGCAGTCAGACTGCCTGGCTTGAAAGCTTGTCTTTTCCAGGGGTACTGGTTTGTAACCTTGCGCAAATTCCTGGATTCCTATTTGTCTCAGTTTCCTCACGTATAAGTGCATAGAATAATAATCGTAACTGACTCACAGGATTGTTTTGAAGTTTAAATGGGGTAACTGATATAGAGCCATTAACATGATTCCTGGCACATAGCCTACAAAAAGCATTATCAATTATTATTAGCCAAACTAAAATCCTGGAGTTAGTGAACATGTATTGATTTTACTGTCCAAGTCTCCCTCCTTCCCTTTCTTACAAACATATGCCTTGCTTTCCCTTTGGAGGATCACCGCTTGCCCAAAGCTTGGTCCATGTGGTTTGAGTGGTGGCATGACTCTTCCTCTTCTCTACCCCGAGCTCCAGAAATGACTCGTAGTGCAGGACTGACCAGCCAGCCTATTCCATCCCCCATGGCTGCAGTGACGGGGTCAAGGATAGGCTTGTGACCCACGGTGGATGATGCCACTCTCCTAGAACTTTAGTAGAGTGTTGGGAAGTAGAAGCTAGGGTTGCTAAGATAAAGGAAATAAGTAGGACTGGAGGTATGAGGAACCACCATGAGGGCCATTTGCCTGAGACAGAAGCCAGTATCGGAAAAGCAGAGCAGAGAGAAGGAGCAATAGGGAGACTGGATCTCGGAGCTATTACTAGGTCCTGGTACCCCTGGAGCCAGACCTACTCCTGGTCTTCTCAGACATTGGCACCAACAAATGCCCTTTTGCTTAAGCCAGTTTGATTTGGTTTCCAATACTTAAAACTAGGGTGACCATATGTCTTCATTTGTTTGGGACAGTCCCAGTTAATACCCACTGTCACAGCCTAATAATCACTAGTGCCCTTTCACGCTCTGATGTGTCTTGATCGGGGAAAAATCATATGGCCATCCTGTTTAAAATCACCAAGTCCAAACTAATGTGGCAACACTAGAGCAAGACCCTTGTGGCGTCTTCCCTCCCACCAGCTTCTCAGACTGTTCAGTACACACAGGGTTCTCACTGAGCAGAATTTTGCTAAACTGCTTGCCTCCATCTCTTCCCATTTATACTGATGTGTTAGGGCCCCTTCTAGGTTGGCAACTGTCACAATGATCCCCTTATTCCAGCTCAGACCAGATCCTTAGGCTACCTAACAGTACAAGGGACCCTTTCTTTTTCTGATACTGACAAGCTGAACATTTTTAGTTAAGCAATCAGCCTCCCCAGCCAGTCTCTCTCTCTTTTTCTCTCTCCCTCTCTCCCCCAATCTTTCTGTCTCTGTCTGCCCCCCTACTCATACGTGCACACACACACACACACACACACACACACACGTACACACATGCCCCATTAGTCTGAGTGAAGACTTCTGTCTCCCTTCTTTATAATTTTTTCTTATTTGATTGCATTGTTTTCTCAGTTTCCACTTGTGCTAAATTTGTGTTGGGGGCGGGGGAGATGTATGATCATTTATGGACAACACAGCAGGCATTGGGGAAGATCTGATAGGCAGTGAGTGGCACTGGCTGCTTTGCAGCTCTTGTTTTTCCCTGTTGATGATACAGCCAAAGCAGGATTTTCCAACAGATATGGAAGGCCTGCTCCTGGGTGTAGGATGCACACAATGGTCTTAAGTCCAAGCTTCATCTTCACCAACCGTATAGCCTTAGGCAAGTCACTTATTTCCTTTCTGACCCTCCATTTTATCCTCTGTAAAATGGGTGAAGAGTGTATTTTCTACCTATCCCACAAGATTGTTTAATACAGAAGCAAGGTGATGCTTTCAATTATCGTTTGTAAAGTGGTATATACATGTGGGGAAGCACTGCTGCTGTTCCATCAGGCCATGCCTCTCTCCTCATGTCTCACATGGCATCTCACCTGTTATAGCTGTGGTTCAATAGGTAAGTCAGGAAGGTTTTGTCCCATTCTGGGTACCTGGCTTTGAAAGTATATACATATGGGGGTGGTGGATTGGAGACATGAATTAGTTGTATGTACAAAAACTCTTGAGGCAACATGGGTTAATAAATATTATCCAGGTTTAGTGCCAAGTATTTGATGTGCATTATATCTTATAATTGTCAGAATAACATGATGGAATGCAGCATTAGCTTATACATTTTTTCAAATGAAGAAATTAAAGCAAATAATTAGCAAAATCAGGATTCAAACCCAGGTCTATCTGATCCCCACACCCTTGTTTCCAAGTCAGATGCTGTTTGCACCTGTGTTGGAAAGAACATTCAACCTGGCGAAGAGCTCTGGTTTTGGTTGCTCCATCTGCTCTTAACCAGCTGGGTGACCCTGGGCAAGTCAATTGACTAAAACAGACCTTTATTTCCCTATCTGAAAGGAGGGGCTGGATCAGGTGACACCTGAGGCCCCTCAGGGCTCAAGAATTTTATGATTCTTGGGCCTGGGGTCAGGAGTTCAGTTTTTCTTCTATGTCAGAAGGCACGCGCTTCTCTTTGGAGCAATGTATTTTATCATGAACATCAGTCAGCAAAGCTTCCAGCTGCAAACCAAGAATAAAGGAGGGGGGTGGTTGCAGGTGTGATGAAGGAGAATTTCCTTCTTCTAGATATTTAGAAAATGGTGAATATTGCATTGAAAGTATATTATTATTAGTAGAAATAATGATTAATGCCATTTCATGTTCCTTTCACAAGTCATGGTAGATAATGAACAATGATAACAGCATGCATGATTGCTGATCTTTGTGGCATTCAAAACAGATTCAAAATTCCTGTTCCATATACAGGACTTGGTTAGGGTGCTATATTAAATTCAAACTTAGGGACCAGATTTAAAATTCAAATGCATAGTCTTTTTGCATATCTATTTTGACACAGCATTACAAATTACTCGCTGTATTATGAATTAAAGATGGAGCTTTATACAATGGGGAAACACTAAAAGAAATCCTATTTAAATTCCGTTTTTCCTTTTTCTGTTTTTCCCCCATATTTTCCCCTCAATATATTTGCTAATTATCGAAAGTATTGCTGTTGAAACAGTAATTTGTTCATTCACATTTTATTATTTTCTGCTCGTTGTAATTGCCAAGGAGCAGTGTTGATATCTTGAATCACAATTAGGTTATTGTGATGTTCTTAAATGAGAGAATTTTAAAAGGACTCTGTCATATCTACATTTTAGTACTTACCTAATGTACACAGTATAGGAGAACTGATGTCAAAAAAAGACAGAGCGGCAAATGTGCTTCTAAGTATATTACAAAAGAGCCAGTGAAATGTGCAAAATGACAAATTAAATTTAGTGTTCAGGTGCATTGCCAATTTGTTTGGGGGGTAAAATCAGCACCCTTTGCTAACCCGATGAGAATTAATCAGATTTTAATTACTTGATGTGCAACCTGGACTGTTTAGCACATCCATGCAGAGTAATCACTGGGGCATCTCAAGCCAAATGGCTGAAAATTTCCATCTTCTAAACTGTGGGTTTGGTTTCTGTTAATCATTTATGGACACTGTAATTTTTTTCTTTCTTTTTTTTTTGTTTCAACCTCATTTTCTCTGTGACACTAATAATTTCCTCAGGGATTCTCTTTTTTAACTGAGGGGAACAATTTGCTGTTTTGCATAAGTGACGGCGATGTGGATCTCAGTTGCTCAGGCCCTAAAGTTGTTTTCCCAGGACTGTGGATGGATTTCTGCGAATTCAAATACTCTCTCAGCTTTCATCTTCCAGGGAGAGCTCCCCGAGGTTAAGGGCACAGTTTGTCATTACAGAGATGGAGCCTGACATTTTGGCCTCATTAACGTGGTGCTAAAACAAAAGCGAGAAGACCTCAAACCTAATTTAACAAAACAACCAACCCCATAAAAAAAGGGCAGGAAAAGAAAATCAGAGGTGCTTTCAATAAACTTTTATTATTGAACTTAAAAATCTTTCTTAAAATTGCCGGAAGCTTCCCAGCTTTGTGTTGGTCCTTAGAAAGTTCTCCTCTTGAATGCCTGCAAATGTATCAAACAAGCTCAGCAGGTACAATGAATTTCAGAATTGTATTCATTTTTATGTTTCTTCAATTCCTGAAGGTCCTAGTTTAGCCTTCAATAAAATCAGCCTTGAACTAATCAATGAGAAATTGCAGAGAATATGAATCTTTCAAAATCAATAATTCGTATAATAATTACACAGGTGTATTAGGGAAGCATGGTAGTGCAAAGCCAAGCAGATCCCAGAGAGCACGCTTTCAGAATCTTTAAAACACAGCCAGACATGAAAGAGTTTTACATACTTTGCCCCATTTTAGGATAATCCTAAAGTTCAAGAGAAAAAATATTGCAAAATTTTCCTTTAATTTATGCAATTAAACAATTAACATATACAACTTTTTAAGTCAAGTTGTTTGTGAGTTAGTTAAAAAAGTTTTAATTTTGAAAACATAAAGGACTGTTTGTGTCCTAAGCACGGGGCTGTCGTGTGCCTAGCATATTAAGTCTGTTTTCTCCACCATCACCCTCCATCCCGGCATTCCAGCAACTACTCAAGGCTGAATTTTAATCAAGAGCCACAAAGGAGCCGCCTCCTCCTTCTATCAGCTCAGGTCTCTACATTTGTTGATTTTTCTCAGCACAAAGCTGTGGCGTGATGGAAAGAGATGGACTAGAACCATGAGACTGGAGGGCCAGCTAAGACTTTGCCCCAAGCCCCTTACGTCTTTCTGAGACTTGATTTCCTCATCCCCAACAAAAATTCATAATATTTAAGGTGAAATGTTGGTGAAAGTACTTCCCAATCTGCTTAGTGTTTCTAAATTTTCCCTGGATAGTTGTTTGAGCTGGAATAACTTTATTTTTCTCGGTAGAGGCTGAAGGACTTTATGACGGGACTGAGTGAAGGAAGAGCTCTGAAGAACATACTGGATAGCCTGCATTCATTCAGTCATTCAACAGATATTTATAGAGTGCCTCCCATGTGCCAGGCACTGTGCTATAAGTTGGGATATATGAAATCCCCAACTCATAACATAGCTGGTAAGAAAATCAAGCACAGAGCCTACAGCCTAGTAAGTGAGGAAGACTTTATTCAGATAAACCTCAGTAAAAGTACAGTTGAAACACAAGGAATACAACCAAGGAGAGGTGCTGTGAGGCATGTGATGGCAAATTTAAGAGATGCTTTATTGCCAGAGTGTACACTCACCCTCCATGTATTAGGTTAGGGAGAACTCAGGCTACAGGGGAAGTACGGCGTCCTGTTTTGCCCTTTAGTTTGAGTGGATAATATAAACTTGACTCTTCATATATTCTGCCCATAATAATAACACTTTCAGATTTCAGTGCTTTTGTGAACTTTCATTTTGCCTAACTAGCCTCAGAGATTCTTTTTGATCGATGGTACAATGATAAATGAATGGATTGGGTAAGAAAATTCATCAAATCTTAGCTTAATACATAAAAATTAAATTGCAAAATAGATTTTTTAATTGGAGTGAAGAGGCGTGCTTTGTTAGTGTTTTTATAAAAGCAGGCAGTGGCTGTTGTGGTCAGGGCCAGGCTTTCAGATCAGGTGGAGTCTGCTCTGCCATTGTCTAAGGAAATCAGTTACATCCTTGCTCAGAGGGTTTGCAAGATTTCACAATTCTAGGCACACTAGTTTCTGTACACATGAAAATTTAAGACATTGTAGCTGTTTTCTTTTTAGGAGGAAACAAATCTTGTGAATGCATTTTATATTTATAGGGGAAGAAAGAGATCTCTTGAAACAGAATCATAGTAGGAAGACTAGAGGAAGAATCCCCCCTGCCTTGATGAAAATGCATGTCGTAAGAGAGGCTGCATTTCTCATCGCAGTTACCTTGAAGGAGGTAACACTTCAACTTTCAAATAACTGCATTTCACAGCGACTGCAGGGTGGTTTTAGTAAGTCTGCTTACTGATGCTGGGATGGGTGACACACACAGGCTCCAATCATTTACATTTGTATTTTATATTTTACAAAGGGAGGCTTTGTTCTAGATCTTAAAGTACAGAGAAATGATTCTGAAGGATAGTTTTTAAATATCCTGAAGGTTATTTTCTTATAACCACTCCATAGTTTAAAAGAGGGAACATTGGCCACTACTAAAATGATAAAAGATACATTTAAATAAATAAAACGAATTGAATTTTACTGGGATGTTTCAATTTGCTAAAGCTGCCAGAATGCAGTACACCAGAAATGGACTGACTTTTTCAGAGATTATGTAAGTTACAAGTGACAATTCTAAGGCCATGAAAATGTCCAAATTAAGGCACCAACAAGGAGATACCTCCTCAGAAGAAAGGCTGCTGGTACCTGGGGTTCCTCTGTCCCATGGGAAGACACATGGCAGGTTGGCTGTCATCCTGGGTTTTGGTTTCAGATGACTCTCTCAGCTCCTGTGGGTCCTTCTTGCTTTTCCAGGAGCATTTTCTTCCTCAGCTTCTCTAAGCTCTCTGGGCTCTCTTAAAGGACTCCAGCAAATGGTTTAAGACCACCTTGAATGGGTGAGGTCACATCTCCAAGTAAACCACCTAGTCAAAAGGCCGCACGCAACGATACGTCTGCCCCCACAAGACTGGATGAAACAAACACAGGCTTCTCTGGCATAGATAACAGATTCAAACCAGCAAATGGGGCTAGAAATATAATGAGTTCTAAAATTTACTCAACCATAAAACTTGAGTTTTCTTTTTTATTCTGTAGGTAGATGTTTATAATCACATTTGAGAAATTCTGGGCCATTATTTCCTTGAATATTTTTATTCTCTATAATTTGCTCTCTTCCCTTTGGGATCCAATTACATGTATGCTGGATTACTTGGTACTGTCCGACAGACAACTGAGTCTCTTTCAATCCCCCCCCCATTGCTGTCCTTCACGTTGGATAAGATGTATTGATATGTCTTCAAGTTCACTAACCCTCTTTTCTGGCAGCCCCAGTTCACTTTAAAGCCATGATCACATTCAGGTTTCAGGTCCTAAGCTGGCAGTCTCTTCCAGGTCTCTTGAAATCTTACCTTGCACAATGTGGACTTTGGCCAAGAATTCACAATGATTTCCCACCTTACTTCTGGGAGTCCTTCCGTCTGTGCAGCTCCCTCTTTTCAGTGCCCTGCACCACATTCTAATCACATCACACACCTGGACTCCACTCGTTGTCTTCTCAGCTCATTGAAACTGTCAATCTCCACTTGGCCCTGTGTCATGTTTCTCTTTTCTCAAAGAAAATATCCTTGTGCTATCAGCTGTTCCATGTGTTAAGGTAGTTTCTCTTATATATTTTGTCCAGTTTCAGAGTTAGCATTAGCAGAAGGGCAAATCTAGTACTAGTTATGTGTCATTGCTCGAGTTAGATTCTTTTGCTTTAAATTTATTTCCGAAAGTTTTCACATATTGAGACTTTGTTTAATATAACTTTCAGACACTTAGTTTATTAAAAAGTTGATTTAATTTGAAAAGTAAATGCTCAGAACAATGAAAGATGCTGATTTCAAATGGCAAGTTTTCACTACAGTAGAATGTGGCTACCCTGATCTGACAGCAAAGAGAAGACATCAGGCAGCATTTTCAGGTCGATGGGATTTTCTGGCATGATTAGTAAATTAGCCAGCATGTCTGAGGTTTTAAACTGTGACTTCACACATGCGGCAACACCATTGTGACTCCATGTATTATGAACCTTTATTTTAAGAAATATACATTGATTAGTGAAAGAAGAGAAAGGACTAGAATGTGGAAGGCTCATCATCATTCCAAAGATGATGACTGTTTACAGCCCTCAATTCTAGTGAATAACAGAAACACAGAACCTTTCAAAGCTTCCTGCTCTTCTCTCTTTTTTAGCCCTTCCAAACAGAAGCCTATAGTTTGTACTGTTTTATTTATTGTATACTGTAATTCTTAATTTTAAAAGCAGATACAAGGGTGCATGGGTGGTTCAGTGGTAGAATGCTCACCTCACATGTGGTAGACCCGGGTTTGATTCCTGGAGCATGCACCGCACCCACCCACCCCCAAAAAAGCAGCTACATCAAATGTTTTTATTTTCTTTAATCTCCCACTACTAGGATAAATAGATTTTTACTTATTGCTTTTCTCCTTCTAAGTATGAGCATCAGTAGATGAAGGATTCTTTCTCTCTTTCTCTTATTTCTATCTGCCTGCCTATTTAACCTCACCTTTTCGCCATCATTAACCTATCTATCTATCTATCTATCTATCTATCTATCTATCTATCTATCTATCTATCTATCTATCTATCTATCTATCTATCTATCTATCTATCTATCTATCTGACTGTCTATCTATCTGTCTGTCTATCTCTCTACCCATCTACCTTTCTATCTAATCTATGTACCTCACTCTTTTCTCTCTGTGACATTTATTGATATGTATACTTTATGTACTATACCTTATTTAATCCACAACAAATCTATAAGGTTATGTAATTTACCTGAGATTATGAGCCTCAATCTTGTGTGAGCCAAGGATTAAACCCTGGCAATCAGGGGACACAATACTGTTGTAACTATTCCAAGTAATAGGCAGGGGATAGCTTTTTTTAGAGCAAGATAGTGAATTCTGAAAAACATTTCACAGCTTTCACTCTAGATTCTTGATGCTCATTCTACTCCTGTGACAAGTTGTGATTTGTGGCTATTTTAGAATGGGGGTCACCAAGAGAACCCACTAAATTTATTCTTATATTGTTAAAAATGACCTAAATTATGTATAGGTGAAGAGAACCATGTTGTCCAAGAAAAAAAGGGCAGTTTGACACATCACAGTTTATTGTTTGCTTGAGGTTATAATATCCCCTTTTCAAATGTTTCTTGCTGCTTATGAGACTCTTTCATGAAGTATTAGACCATAAAGAACACACTAGCTCAATAGAAACATCTGGCCTTAAAAATCATGGTTCATTTCTCATTCCCCTTCTCTTCTACTACCTCCTCCTCTCTAGTCCCACAGTCATATCTTAGTCCAATTTTATAATTGACTATATCATTCACTGTCATATAAAACAAACAGCAACACAACACAATATACCAAAAAACCATTGTACAGTAACTTATTTTTTTCCCCATCAAATGAGTCAATAAAGATTAGAACATTAGGGAGTTTTGTGCCAGTATTTTTCTGAGAAAAGGACCAATTCATGGCTACTGGTGCATACCATAGTAAAAATTTCCCATTGTGCATGTCATATGACTAAATGGTACCCAAGCATATTGGGTTCATTTCTAAGGAATCTATCACATTTTCAGCTTCTGATTTTTCTTTGTATTTTTCAGATTGCTCATTTCCCTTTGGTATTTCATAAAAGAAAACAATGGTAGATGATGTTGGAAAAGCGAGCTGAGGAAATAAATGAAGGTGAAATAAGAATAACAAAAAAGGGTAATGTGAGGATGGACATTATTTTCATGCTGTTCTACATCCACAAAAACAAAGGAGAATTCATGGAATGATTCCTGGTTAATTTAGTAAATGTGCCATTAAAAATATAAATGGAACGATATATATATTTTCCTTAAGTTAGTTAATGGAAATTTCTTTGTTCTTGGAAGAAGTTGGGGTTGAGACCATTCAATGGTAGCCCTGCAGGTTTACTCATATTGAAGTGCAAAACCAGGAACAAGGCTCTGCAAGAGTCTCCAGGAACATTAGGCAAAAACAGGACCAGGAACCAGGACCCATGTAACCAGGAACCAGGCAGCAAGCCTCCAGGAACGTTACCAGAAACAGAATGAACTGGGATCGAGGCTCTGAAGTTTCAGGAGTAGGTTTTATTAGTCTATGGCCATAGGACTCAGCTGAGTGGCCTCTGAAATTCTGAGCCCAGATCAGGGGCTGATATAAGGTATTTATGGACAGAATGGCTGGTAGGTCTTCCTAATATGGCAAGTGGTTACATTCGAGGGAGGTGATTGGCTGCTGACAAGTTTTCTTAATATGGTAACTGGGTGCACTTGAGGGAGGTGATTGGCTGCTGGTAGCCAGAACTAGGAAGGGTTCCGAAAGCTGAGTTTTTGGAGGGAGGGGCCTGCTTGCTGCCAGAGGCTTGATTGCTACACTCCCCCCTTTGATGCTTGCTCACACTAGTGAGCAATTGCATCACTTGTATTTCTTCCTGTTGTATTAGGTGCTGGTATTTCCACACTGCTGGGGCCTGGACTATTGTCTTCTTTTCTTTCACAGCCTCTATGGAGCACTGCAGACTGCCTATCAGGAGTGGTAAGAGGCATGGCAAAGGAGGCATATGTCTAGCAGGCCTAGGACACTGATGATCAGGATTTTGAATCCCCCAAAGGTGGAAAACCACCCTCCGAATAGGTCATATGGGTTCCAACCTTTCCATGTCTGTATAGGCACATGGGCTAGTTCCCTCATCTTATCAATTAGCGCCCTGATGACTTTCCCTTGTTTGTCTATTTGGAGGCAACAGTCAGTCCAATTAAATTTTCCACAAACCCCTCCCTCATCTGCTAGGAGATAATTTAGGGTCAGCCTCTTCTGATACATTGTGGCTCAAATCTTGTCCTGTTTATCAGCCAGGGAGTTTAGGGCTGTTGCGATCCTCTTGGTTATTAATTCTGTCATGGTCAGGTTCATGTGTCAACTTGGCCAAGTGGTAGTACCTGTTTGTCTGGTTGGGCAAGTGCTGGCCTGTATGTTGCAAGGAGGTCATTTCAAAGAATTAAATCATGATCACGTCAGCTGCATCCACAGCTGATTCCATTTGTAATCAGCCAAGGGGATTGTCTTCAGCAATGAGTGATGCTCAATCTAATCACTGGAAGCCTTTTAAGGAGGATTCAGAAGAGACAGGCTCTCTTCCTGCTTTGGTTGGTGAGCCTCTCCTGTGGAGTTCATCCAGACCCTCCATTGGAATCGTTGGCTTCACGGCCTGCCCTGCGGATTTTGCACTCTGCGTTCCCACAGTCACATGAGACACTTTTATAAATTTTATATTTGCAAGTGTTCCCTGTTGATTCTATTTCTCTAGAGAACCCTAACTAATATATCTTAGTACCAGGAATGGGTCTTAAGAAACAGAATCTTAAAAATGGGTTTTTTAATGAATGGTGTTCTACTCTGACTGGACTCAAAAGGCACTAAGGACTCTGATTCCCATAATCAGAATGATACTCCCAGTTCATGGAGTGAGTTGGCAAAAAAGATAGTCAAAATATTACCATTTGATTCTTCTAATGCTTCGCTTGTATGAAGCCAGGCTCTGGGGGATAATGTTTTTGACACCTTTACAAGTTTTGTGGAAATAAGAGGTATAGAGAGGTTGGCTGGTTGTTAGATACACTGGCTACATTAAGGAGTGAAAGGGATGGGTTTAAGGCATCAAATGAGAAGCTTAAGTGCTGTCTGACAGATGTAGAAGTTTCTATGATATCCTGAAGGAAAATCTTATTTCCTGTAGCATAGACTTGAGATCTCTGAAAATCAGACTCAGAATCTTATTGTTTAGAGTAGCAACTTTACAACGTAAACTGAAATCTCAGTCTTGCATGGTGTCTGCTGGTAAAGTGAGGGCATTAATTGGAAAGGAATGGGATGCTGAAAAATGGGATGGTGACGTATGGATTGATAATGATGTCAAGGGTGAGGCTGAAACCCTAGGTCATGCTGAGTCTTCTGTAGATAACCCTGTAATAGTCTTCCCTGAGGACATAGCCACCCCACCTCCAGCCTGCCTTGAGGAATTGGCCACCCAACCTCCTCCTGAAGGGATTAGCCTTAGAGTGATTAATCCCGTTCCACCAGATGAAACTATAAATGAATGCCCTGAAGCAAATGGCTTGGAAAATATTTCTAATTCTTTTAATGATCCACCCCCACCATCCCTCATTTCTGTAGACCTATAACTAGACTAAAGTCCCAACAGGCCCCTAAAGGTGAGGTACAAAGTATCACACATGAGGAGGTATGTTATACTCCAAAAGAACTGTGTGAGTTTTCCAATTTATATAGAAAGAAATCAGGGGAATATGTGTGGCAATGGATTTTAAGGGTGTGGGATAATGGTGGGAGGAATATAAGGCTGGATCAGGCTGAATTTATTGATATGGGCCCATTAAGCAGAGATTCTGCATTCAATGTTTTAGCTCAAGGGGTTAGAAAAGGTATTAACAGTTTGTTTGGATGATTGGTTGAAACATGGATCAAAAGGTGGCTGACATTACCTGAGGTTGAAATGCCAGAACTGCCCTGGTATAATGTAGATGAGGGGATCCAGAGGCTTAGAGAGATTGGAATGTTAGATTGGATTTATCATGCAAAGCCTGCTCTTACACCCCAGGAATGTCTGGAGGATGCACCTTTTACCAGAACAGTGAGAAATAAATTTGTGAGACTAGCACTGTCGTCCCTGAAGAGCTCTGTAGTTGCACTTCTCTGTAGGTCAGATATTACTATAGGAACTGCTGTCACTGAGCTGGAATCCTTAAACAGTGGGGATGATGGGATCCCAAGTTGGCAGAAGTCAGGTGGCAGCACTTAATCACCAAAGACAGGATAGACGTGGCTATTATAACAGACAGCAAACTCAAAGCAGCAGTCAAAATTATATGACTCGCAGAGATTTGTGGCATTGGCTAGTAAATTATGGGGTACCTAGAAATACAATAGAAGGGCAGTCTACTAAATTCTTGTCTGAGCTATATAAACAAAAGAGTTCTAGGTCAAGTGAATAGAAGTCTAACCTGAATTACAAAACCACAGAGTCACGGCCCCTTAATCAATTTCCAGACTTGAGACAGTTTACAGACCCAGAGCCCCTTGAATGAAGGGAAGACCAGGTCCCTTTGGGGGAGAACCCTGTTACACTGCCACAAATTTATACTGTTAATCTTCCTCCAAGCCTTTCCCAAGGAGACCGATGGCCTTTTACCAGGGTAACTGTGCATTGGGGAAAAGGAAATGATCAGATATTTCGGGGATTATTAGACACTGGTTCAGAAGTGACATTAATTCCAGGGGACCCAATATGTCACTCTGGTCAACCAGTCAGAGTGGGGGCTTATGGAGGCCAGGTGATCAATGGAGTTTTAGCTCAGGCCCATCTCACAGTGGGTCCAGTGGGCCCCCAGGCCCCTTCTGTAGTTATTTCCCTAGTTTCAGAATGTATGATTGGGATAGACATACTGAGCAATTGGCAGAATCCCCACATTGGCTCTCTAACTCATGCAGTTAGGGCTATTATGGTGGGACAGGCCAAGTGGAAGCCACTAGAACTGCCCCTACCTAGCAAAATAGTAAATCAGAAGCAATGCCGTATTCCTGGAGGGATTGCAGAGATTACTGCCACTCTTAAGGACTTGAAGGATGCAGGGGTGGTGATTCCCACCACATCCCTGTTCAGCTCTCCTATTTGGCTTGTGCAGAAAACAGATGGGTCTTGGAGGATGACAGTGGATTATTGTAAGCTCAACCAGGAGGTAACTCCAGTTGCAGCTGCTGCTCCAGATGTGGTATCATTGCTTGATCAAATCAGTATATCCCCTGGCACCTGGTATGCAGCTATTGATCTGGCAAATGCTTTTTTCTCAATAGCTATTAGTAAGGACCACCAGAAACAGCTTGCTTTCAGCTGGCAAGGTCAGCAATATACTTTCACTGTCCTACCTCAGGGGTATATCAACTCTCTAGTCCTATGTCATAATCTTGTCCGCAGGGACCTTATTGTCTCTCCCTCCCACAAGATATCACACTAGTCATTATATTAATGATATCATGTTAATTGGGCCTAGTGAACAAGAAGTAGCAACTACTCTAGACTTACTGGTAAGGCATTTGCATGTCAGAGGATGGGAGACAAATCTAACAGAAATACAGGGGCCTTCCACCTCAGTGAAATTTCTAGGTATCCAGTGGTGTGGGGCATGTTGAGATATCCCTTCTAAGGTGAAAGATAAGTTTGCTTCATCTGGCCCCTCCTACAACCAAAAAAGAGACACAATGCCTAGTTTGTCTCTTTGGATTTTGGTGACAACATATTCCTCATTTGGGTGTGCTACTCCAG
Organism: Myrmecophaga tridactyla; assembly: GCA_004026745.1. Taxonomy (NCBI): domain Eukaryota; kingdom Metazoa; phylum Chordata; class Mammalia; order Pilosa; family Myrmecophagidae; genus Myrmecophaga; species Myrmecophaga tridactyla. The sequence goes on along the minus strand of PVIY010038410.1, from coordinate 2,371 downwards.
CCCATTCATCAAGTGACCAGAAAAGCTGCTAATTTTGAGTGGGGACCTGAATAAGAGGAGGCTCTGTGACAGGTCCAGTCTGCTGTACATGCTGCTTTGCCACTTGAGCCATGATCCAGCAGATCCAATGGTGCTGGAAGTGTCAGTGGCAGATAGAGATGCTGTCTGGAACCTTTGGCAGGCCCCTATAGGAGAATCACAACACAGACCCTTAGGATTTTGGACCAAAGCCTTACCAACTTCTGCAGATAACTACTCTCCTTTTGAGTAGTTTTTGGCCTGCTACTGGGCCTTAGTAGAGACTGAACGCTTAACCATGGGCCACCAAGTTACCATGAGACCTGAGTTGCCTATCATGAGCTGGGTGTTGTCTGACTCACCAAGCCATAAAGTTGGGTGTGTGCAGCAGCACTCTACTGTGAAATGGAAATGGTATATATGAGATAGGGCCAGAGCAGGTCCTGAAGGCACAAGTAAGTTACTTGAAGAAGTGGCCCAAATGCCCATGGTTTCCACTCCTGCCACATTACCTTCTCTTTCCCACACCAGAGCTATGGACTCCTGGGGAGTTTTACAGTGAATTGACTGAGGAAGAGAAAACTCGGGCCTGGTTTACAGATGGTTCAGCACGATATGCAGGTACCACCCGAAAGTGGACAGCTGCAGCACTACAACCCCTTTCTGGGGTGTCCTTGAAGAACAGTGGTGAGGGGAAATCCTCCCAGTGGGCAGAACTTCGAGTAGTGCACCTGGTTGTTCATTTTGCTTGGAAGGTGAACTGGCCAGAGGTGCGTTTGTATACTGACTCATGGGCTGTTGCTAATGGTTTGCTAGGATGGTCAAGGACTTGGAAAGAACATAATTGGAAAACTGGTGACAAAGAGGTCTGGGGAAGAATATGTGGATAGACCTTTATGAGTTGGCTACAAACATGAACATAATTGTGTCCCATGTGAATGCACACCAGAGGGTGACTTCAGCAGAGGAATAATCAAGTGGATAAGATGACCCATTCTGTGGATACCAGTCAGCCTTTTCCCCCAGCAACTCCTGTCATTACCCAATGGGCTCATGAACAAAGTGGTCATGGTGGTAGGGATGGAGGTTATGCATGGGCTCAGCAACATGGACTTCCACTCACCAAGGCTGACTTGGCTACAGCCACTGCTGAGTGCCCGATCTGCCAGAAGCAGAGACCCACACTCAGCCCCGATATGGCACCATTCCCTGAGGTGACCAGCCAGCTACATGGTGGCAGGTTGATTACACTGGACCACTCCCTTCATAGAAGGGGCAGCAATTTGTTCTAACTGGAATAGACACATACTCTGGATATGGGTTTGCTTTCCCTGCATGCAATGCTTCTGCCCAAACTAGCACCTGTGGGCTTACAGAATGCCTTGTCCATCATCATTGTATTCCACATAGCATTGCTTCTGATCAAGGAACACACTTCACAACAAATGAAGTGCGGGAATGGGCACATGCTCATGGAATTTTCTGGTCTTACCATGTTCCCCATCATCCAGAAGCAGCTGGATTGATAGAACTATGGAATGGCCTTTTGAAAACTCAATTACGGTGACAACTAGGTGGCAATACCTTGAAAGGCTGGGGTAATGTTCTCCAGGAAGCTGTATATGCTCTGAATCAGCGTCAGCTGTATGGTGCTGTTTCTTCCATAGCCAGGATCCATGGGTCCAGGAACCAAGGGGTGGAAATGGGAGTGGCACCCCTCACTATTACCCCTAGTGATCCACTAGGAAAATTTTTGCTTCCTGTCCCTGCGACCCTGAGCTCTGCTGGTCTACAGGCTTTAGTTCCAAAAGATATTTTTTTTCCACAGGAAAAACAACAGTGGTTCCATCGAACTGGAATCTAAGACTGCCACCTGGTCACTTTGGGCTACTCATGCTCCTGGATCAACAAGCCAAGAAGGGTATTGCATTATTGTCTGGGGTGACTGACCCTGACTATCAGGGGGAAATAGGATTGCACCTACACAATGGAGGTAAAGAACAGTTTTCTTGGAATATAGGAGATCCCCTAGGGTATCTTTTAGTACTACCATGCTCTGTGATTAAAATCAATGGAAAACTGCAATAGCCCAATCCAGGCAGGACTACCAATGGGTCTGAAACTTCAGGAATGAAGGTTTGGGTCACCCCACCAGGCAAAGAACCACGGCCAGCTGAAGTGCTTGCTGAGGGTAAAGGGAACATGGAATGGGTAGTGGAAGAAGGCAGTGATAAACATGAACTATGACCATGTGATCAGTTACAGAAATGAGGACTGTGATGCTGTTTTGTTCCTGTTATACTATCTAAGCTATAAGATATCAAGTTTAAGAATGAATATTACCCAAGGACTT
>PVIY010038409.1:0-23923 GCA_004026745.1 Myrmecophaga tridactyla | reverse complement strand
TTTCACCCAGCAACTGCATATAATCATAGATGCCAATCTATTGGGCAAATAAATAAGAAGAGAAAAAAATCATTCACTGCAGAATCACATGGTATATTACATAATATATCATCATTAAGTAGAGTGCAAAATCACCAAGGATCAGCACTGCCACTTAATTAGTCAAGTAGCTGGCAGAATTTCCTGTGGGGAGTTCTCCAAAATACCATCAAAATCTAGAGTTTAACCATTTACAGGCCCTTATCCCAATCTTCCTTGAATCAGTTATTCAAGAAAGGCTGTGGGAGATGGGGGGCGGCAAATAGATTATGATTCTAACTTGCAAAATATGAATCTCTGAGTTTCAAGGATTTTATTTTCCAAGTGTCCCTGATTCTTCCCCAAGAATGGCTTTAGCCTGTGGATGATGGTTGTCTGTAATGAGGACAGACAGCCCTTTCCTTTTAAGAACAATATTTGCTATTAGTTTTACCTATTCTTCCCCCAAGCTCTTCCTATCTCAGGTATATCAATAGCACAATAAACTTATCAGCTTATTTCCCATCTTTAGGACTTTCATACTTTTAGCCAACAGGAAAGCTTACGTTTGGTCCTAAAGACAGAATTGCAAACTTTCATCTGTAACTTAGCAACACAGCAGAATTAATGTCAATGATCATAGCTAAATAATTTACATGTGTCAGGAACTGTAATTCGTTACCTCATTCAATTCTCACAATTCCTCTATGACTTATATTCCTTCTCACAGTTCCTTTAAGCACTTTCCACTTTTAGGCAGATACTAACAATAAGGGAAAAGCAAAGGGATGATTCTGCTCAGATGGGTAAAACAACCTCAAACCTCATTAAGATCTACCTATTTTAGAAAGAGGCCAATGAAGCTATTTATTTATGATAAATAAATAGCTATTTATTTATTTATAGATATTTATAGATATGATATCTGCTCACTTCATCCAATTTGAGAATTACAGATAAGCATTTTTTTAAATCACATATCATTCTATCACTCAGAGATAAACATTGAAAATATTTTGATATTTCCCATCTTATTTATGTATGCCATCATTTTTGTTTGCTGATTTTTAAACCAAAATTAGACCAATATAACAATGTAACTTTGTATCTTTTTTATCACTGAAAATTATACTGTATTTTCCTATGTCATTAAATGCCATTTTTGAAAGATTTTCAAGTGCTACTTTACATACCACAATTTTTTAATTGTGAAATACAACATACATACAAAAAAGCAACAAATTTCAAAATAAATTTTAACAAATAGTTTTAGAACAAATTTCAAAGTATGGTATAAGTTACAGTTCCATAATTTCTGATAGTTCTCCTAGCTGCTCCAAAACACTGGAGACCAAAAAGAAATAGCAATATAATCAATGATATTTATATCAATATAAATACCAATAAATCAACATAATATCATTCTTTAAATCCTATTCTTTTCTGTTACAACTCCTACTTCTCCTTTGATCTTTCTCTCAATCTTTAGGATATTTGGGCAATGATCATTCTAACTTATTCATGTTGAAAAGGGCTGTTGATGTTATAGGGTAGGGGAATGCAACTGGTTGACGCTCTTGGAGAGACTGGTAACTCTAGGTTTCAGGATTTATCTGGCTGAGGAACCATCTGGAGGTTTTAGTTTTCTGAGAAATAAACTTAGTGATGAAAATTTTTATAAAGTCTCAGACAGAGTCCTGGGTATTCTTTAGGGTTTACAGGAATACTATTTGTTGGGGCTTGGCATACTATGCAATTAGCAATATCTAGCTAAAGCCTGTGTAAGAAAATAGTCTCTTGACCCTTTTTGAAATCTCTTAGCCACTGATACCTTATTTTGTTACATTTCTTTTCCCCCTTTTGGTAATGTAGGCATTGTCAATCCCACAGTGCCAGGGCCAAGCTAATCCCTAGGAGTCATGTCTCACAGTGCCAGGGAGACTCACACCCCTGGAGGTCATGTCCCACATAGGTCATGTCCCACAATTTATTTAACAATCCCACAATTCATTGGCATGTAGATTATTTATAGTACTTAATTATTATATGAACACTATCATATAAAAATTATATTAGTTCATTTTTGCCTGCATCTTTATCTCCTTAGGAAAGATATCCAGAGAAGTGATTGCTAGATTAAATATACAAAAGCTTCTTCTTCCTAGGGAAGTTACCCCATATACAATTTCACCAACAGTGAAGAATTCACTATCTCCAGGTCTAAACAGTATTATCATTATATTTAATTTAATACTTGCTGATTACTTGAAATTGATATTGCTTTGCATGTTTGATGTTTTTCGTATCTGCAAAGGATCCAAAGGGAAGTTTACTGTCATATTAAAATGGAAAACTTTTAATCACAAAAACTAAATTTTCATATAAACAGATCTTATGCATTATTCTGTAACTCATTCTTTAAATTTTTACCAAAAATTTTTTTGAGATTTATTCCTTCTAATATTTGTTGCTCTCATTAACTCTTTTCACTAATCATCTGTTATATGAACATTTAATATTTCCTCACTAACCATTGGTGGGTATTTATGTTCTCCTGAATTACAAAAAGAAAAATTAGAATGTTGCTTAAGCATATTGTACATGTTTCCTTGGGCCATGTGACACAATGGGACTGCCCAGTTATAGGAAATCCATATCTTCAACTTTCCTGGAATTTACAGCACCGTATTCCACAGTGGTTATGCCAGTTTGGCCTGTAGAATAAGAAACCCCTTTGCTCTGCAATCTCACCAACACTTTGTATTGTTAGATTTTGTTTTTTAATTTTGCCAATGTGATGGATGTAAAGATCTGTAATTGCAATTTTAATTTGCATTTCTTGATTACTTTTAAGGTTGAGCATGCTTTCATACATTAATTGGCCATTTCTGTTACTTCTCTAGTTTACATTTATTCACAACCTTAGGCATTTTCCATTGATTTCTGTTTTTTTATTATTTATTTATATAAACTCTTTGTGTATTATATGTTACTTCTCAGCAGTTAAACATTCTGCAAATACAAGCAGAGCCTACAGAATGTCATCCCAATAAATATTTTTCTATTAAGTATCTCTTTGTTTTAAAAGTTCAAATTTCATAATGTATTTTTTGTCCAGTGTTCATTTGGCTAAAAGTTACAGTTATGATATCAAAACTTAACACAAAATTTTAAGAAAATGATATGCAGAAAAGTCCTCACGTTACATTTCAAATACACTTAGTAGGCTGTCAGAATCACGTATGGACACTTTGAAATTCACGCCGAGTATATACACAAGGGAAGTGCATCTCAGACATTACTGGTGCTGAAAGGCCATGATGGCAGTTGTGTAAGCCACAGTCTGCCACTGGACACAATTCCACAGTGCCTTCACATTAAGTTCTTTTTGCTTCCTGTTGGAGTTTCCAAAGAGTTGAGAAAATTTTGAAGACAATTGTGGAGCAGAAGCAAAGCAAGTGAGAAAAGTAGCATATAAAACAAGCATTTTTAAACAACTATATTAATTGGTAAGTGATTAGGATATGATTTTTTTAGGCATTTTAAATGCTAATATGAGTTTATTGCTTAAATAAGTTTATTGCATTTTCTAATGTTAAGTTTAATGTATTTTACCGTGTTCTGCAAATATTTCAGGAAATTGGTTGGAGGGTTGGATTTATGTGTAAAACATTATAACTTTTCCCATTTAAAGTAATGGGAAATTGTTCCCTGGAAAACATTTGTGGGTGTGCATGTGTGTGTGTGCAACCATCTAATTATCAGAAATGAATGTACTAATATCAAGGGCAGTCTATATTTTGTTGCTTGCTTTCTTTTCTATTTTTACCCATTTTCTCATTTAATCCTAGAAACATTACAAGATAGATAATATAATCTTATTTTACAGATGAGGGCACTGAGATTCAGGGAAGTCTGTGGCTGGCTCAAAGTCACAGCAGGACACAATGTACACAAATCTAGATAGAGGATTTGTGGATTCCAGAATTCAGGTTCTTTCTACTCCCACATGCTGCCTTCCCATTAGATTCTGTGGCATGCTGTCCCTCCTTACACCTCAGTCTCCTTTGGTCTGCCTACCTCAGAGTGAGGTCAACCTCTACTCCTCTAGTTCCAGGGCCTTTTTGAAGTAGAGTATGCAAAGGGCTGAGCTTCTCGTTAACAGATTAAGACTATGCACTCTTGGCTTCTTTTCCAATATCCAGTCAGCTTTCTGAGTCTAGTTGAAGTACCACCCTAGATTACCAAAGCAACCTTGCTGGGAATAAATATTGCATCTTTCCATTCATACTGATTTCTCAAAAGTTCTCATGAGTCTGAGTATGACAGAAGGGAAAATGCTAAATATTATCATCTTTCTTTTTTTTCTGGGACTGCTAAATATTATTGTCTTTCTTTTTTCTAATATTATTTAGCAAATCAAACTGGACAGGAGAAAGAAACCATGCTGTTTCTAGACAGGTCTATGGGACTTGCTTGACAGTTAGTCAAAGCAGAGTTGCTTTTTGTCAAGAGATGCTTAATCTAGGATATATACAGAAATATATGCATACCCTATAGAAAACAATGACATTTCCCCCTGCCTAATGTGAGCCAATAAGGATCTGCAAGGTTTCATTCTGCACACATACTTCCCTTTATTCTAGAAACCAGCATTCCCATTTACACTCAAATTGTCCTGGGAGTCAATCTAACCTGTCTTTTCACAGTCTACTTAGAGTTAATTTTATACCATTTCACATAAAATGGAGAAACCTTATAACTCTATGGGCCTATTTACAAATCACCTCCCCATTCAAGTTGTCATTTGGATTATATCTGCATGCATTATAAACCCAACAAAACTCTGTTATAATGTTTACTTAAATAGGCATATATATTTGAAAGAAATTGAGAGAAAAAAAGATTGAGATTTTATATTTACCTTGCTATTTATGATTTCTAATGTTTCTTGTTCCTATGTGAGGATCTGGATTTACATCAAACATTTCCTTTTGTCCTGAAGAACTTCCTTTAGTATTTCTTGTACTACAGGTCAGTCTAATGGCAAGAAATTTTCTTAGTTTTCCTTTTACTGATGGCATCTTTATTTTGCCTCCATTCTTGAACTACAGTTTAGCTGGATATGAAATTCTGAACTAATACCTTCTTTTTCTTTTAACACATTAAGATCTTGTTCCACTGTCTTCCAACTTCTGTAGTTTTTGATTATATAGGTCCATAGTGTTTAAAAATGTAGTCCCCTATATACTATGTTGCTTTTCTCTGGCTACGTTCAAAATTTTGTCTTAGTTTTCAGCAGTTTGATCATGATGTATCTCATATCTTGCATAAATAAGTGTATCTCTTTCACCAAATTTGGGAAATTTAGGCCCATTATTTCTTTAAAAAATTTTTATGCCCAATTCTTTATGTCCATTTCTCTAGGAACTCAATTGCCTATGTGGTAAAATGTTTGCTATTATCCCACATGACCTTGAGGTTCTGGTAATTTTTTTTAATCTTTTTTTCTTTCTCTATTATTGATAGAGAAAATTTGAACTGACTATCTTCAAATTCACTGACTGCTTGAAGTATGACCTGTACATGTATGTTCCAAGGGTCAGCCAAAAATTTGGGCAGAACTACAGTAAGAATGTTTGGCACCCTCCTTCTGAGTCACGTCTTTATGAAATTTCCCCCTCAATTTCCAGTGGATGTAGTTGCTCCAAAGTCTGTCCCCTGGTTCTTCAGGCCAGAAAACCAACAACAAAGATTTATTTGCTCATTCATGACACATGTCTATTTCCCAGATTAACAAGGGCTCATGCCATCCTCACTCAAGGACATAGCTGGTGACCTTATTATCTACTGGTCACCTGGTAGGAAGAAAAAGGGAACATGGTGAATTGTGTAATAGCTTTTAATGATTTTGCCCAAGTTGGCACACATCCCTTCAGTTCACATTTTATTTGTCTAAAGCAAATCACATGGCCGTGCTTAAATTCAAGGGGGCTGGGGATGGGTAGTGGACCCTTTCTATGTGAATGACCAGGAAGAGGATAAATACGTATCTATTTCACTTTCACAAGACCAAAACTGCCAATCTTTTTCCCTTTTTGATATCTGGGGGTTGTGTCTTATATAAAAATATCTTTCCCATCCTAAGATTATAAAATTTCTTGTATATTTTCTTCTAATGTGTTAAAAGTTTTATTAAAAAGCTGTATAGCCCTCTAGTTTAACTGGAGCTATTTTGTGTGTGGTAATATTGTGTTTTGTTTCTTAACCAGATAGGCAATTATCCAATTCACTGAAAGCCTATACATTACCATGCCAATTTAATATTCTAATTCTATTGGTAACTACATTTTTTATTACATGGGTCTTCTTTTGTTCTCCTTTTACTATGCAATGATGTATTTGCCTGCTATATAACAAATACCCCACTACATAAATGTTTTGACTTTTTAGTAGGCAAATCCCCCTTCCTGGTTCTTCCTTTAAAATGAATTACTTGCTATTCTATAACATTGCTTTCCCTCTCAAAATCTAGATGCTTATAAGGCCTATTTGGATTTTGATTATGATTATACAGATTTAAGACATACCAAGTCTTCCACTAGGGAACATAATACTTCTTCCCTTTTATTTAGGTTTTCTTTTCTGCTCTTTAGTAGAGCTTAACATTTTTTTTATTGCTATTGTGCATTCCATATTAGTTTACTTGAGAATAAGATCATTCAAAGGTTTTTACTAGTATACAAGAAAACTAGTGATATTTTAATGTACCTACACACAGCTGCCTTACTGAACTCTATCAGTTCTAATGGATTTTTAATTGACTTTCTTGGGTATTCAGATCAGACAATGATATCTTTGTAATAGCACAAGTTTTTTTTTTTTAATAGTTATTACTCTTATTTAATTGTATTTCTTTATTCCATTGGCTAGGATCATGTTGGACAATGCGTAGTACAATGTTGAATAGTTACAGTAATACCAAACATGCTTATTTCATTTATGCAGTAAGAGGAATATTCTCAATGGTAACAATAAATAATATAACTTGGTATAAGTTTTTAGAAAATATTTTCCATTATGTTACATAAGTTCTTCCTATCCCTAATTTATTGAATGAGTTTTTTTTTTCCCTGAAAAGAGAATTCTATATTTACCTATTTCTCTTATTTTATACAGATTAATTTTGTTACTTTCTTTTATTAATAGCTCTCAGTGCTATTCATTTTCTGCTAAATACAGCCTTGGCCATTTAAAGTATGACTACCCAGAGTTCCATTTTCCTTTAGTTTATTATTTCTAGGTTTGCTTTCCTATTTAAACTTAAGGGTTCTTTAGGAGAAGTTTTTGTTTATAGGTGTCATTATTGTTTTCCAAGTTTTTTGGCTTTAAATTTAAACTTTTCTTATTAATTTCTAGCTTTATTTTATTATAGTCAGAGCATGTAGCTTATAAAAACTATTTCATAATTTAATATGGATTTCTTTGAGGTATATGATCTTTTTTTCTAAATGTTTCATGGCTACTTAATATATATTTTAAACTATAGAGAACAAAGTTCAATAAATATTTATCAAATCAGCTGATGATAGATGATAGATGTTGATAGATGATTAAAATATTCTATAAATTAGTTATTTATTTGACCCATGAAAATCAATAGAAGTGTATTAAAATCTCCTACTACAATTCTATTTCTATCAATTTTTCCTTATATTTCTAACAGCTATTGTTTCATGTATTTTGAGGCCATTATCACGTCAATAAAAATTCAAAATTGCCCAAGTTTCATTGTGAGATCTACCTTTCTTAGTGAAAATATAGCCTTCTTGATCACATTGAATATTTTTATGGCCTTTAATTCTACTGATTTTTCTAATATTGCCACAATTACTCTTGTCCATCTTTGTTGTTCTTGTTTTAATCTTTATGAGTAATGAGAAACTTTGTTTTAGGTATCTCTTCTTAGGAGCTCATGGTTGGATTTTGCATTTTTAGCAGAAATAGAGTCTGTGTTTTGACACAGTATTTTAATGAATATTTTACAATAAATTCAGCTTCTCAACATGATCTGACACTCAAATTTGCTCTTCTCAACTTGTGAGTTACATGAGGAATATTATATCCATTTTACACATAAGGAAATTCAAAGCCAGAAGGCAATATGTGGCAGTGGTAAATTTAACCAGAGGCTGCTAATACTAAAACCACATTGTTGGGTTAGTTTGTTTGATTCTGCAAATATTCAGTATACTCTACTGGACAACAATATTCACATGGCCTATTTCGTAAAATTATCTGCCTTATTTTCTAGTAGGGGAGGTTACATTATTTATTTGTATTGTATAAATGATACATTTGGCTATACATCTGTGATCCCATTTTGTGTTATGTTTTATATGGTTTACGCTTCACTATTATTTTCTTTGCTTCACTAACTTGGCAATGTAGACCAGGCAGAGCATTCTTTCATCTTTCCACTGATTTGGAAGGCATAAATCTTACCGTTATTACTTAGAGTGGTGCTTGGTGTACAAAAAATTAATATTTGTTAAATGAATGAATAAACGTTAAAATTTTGAAGACTTGGAAGCTTTTGAATCACCCCAAGAAAAATGAGGATTTATCCACATTTACTTCTGGGCTCTGTAGGGATGATCTTGAATTTTGTTATTTCTCAGTATTAAATATTTAAATTTTAATATTAAAATTTTCTATTCCATATTTTCTCTTTCAAAAGTATAGTTTTACATTCTCATTCAGTGTTATAAATAAAGTTACAATTGTTTAAATTTCACTCTATGTTTAATTCGCTTCATTATTAATTGTCAGTTTCTTAATATCACATACTTCTTCATTACTGAATTAACTTTGATTTCTCTGTTATCTGGACCAGGGTTTCCTAAATGAATCTCCTAGAGAACTTGTTAACACACAGATTCCTGTACTTCATACATACAGATTTTCATTCAGGGTGAACCTGAAAATCTGCATTTCTGTCAGATAATACTGAGGTTGCCAGACTCTGGACCTTACTTTGAGCAGCAATGACCTATAATACACCATCACACCATTTTCCTAAGTAAAGAGATATTTTGTTTTATTTTCTCTTGCATATTTGAGAATCTTTTTCTGTTACCTTCAAAACTGAAAGACAATTTGACTGTATGTAAATTTCTTGGACACACTTTCAAATTTTTCTAATCAAATTTGATAAGATTTTATAGCAATATCTTATATCATATAGTATGACAAAGAAATAAAAATGAAGGCCATCTGATTTTTGCTCCTAGGTAGGTAAATTGTTCTCTTTGTCTGGATGCTTGAATGTGTTTTCCTTTACTCTTGTAATTAAAAAAGAAGAAATGCCAAATTGTAATGGCATGAAATTCTTTTCATTAATGATGTTTGTAGTGTGGAAAGCCTTTTAAATCTGCATACTGAGATTTTTTGTAATTTTTTTATTAGTTCAGAAGAGGTTTTCTTAATTAATCTTCAATTACTATTTGTGTACTAGTAATTCAATTACTATAGCGTTCTTGTTCCTGCCTCAAAAACATCTATAAATCGTAAAAATAGTTCTAGGTTTTTAAGCCTATGGTCTCTGCCTTCTCTATAATTCAATCTCTTCTCTATTTCATTATTTAAAGTTGCCTGTCCTTTTGTCATTTTGACAGAATTTAAATTTTTTCGCTCTAGATTAGTGACTTTTTCAATGCTGATTTATTTTCAGCTTCTATGTGGACTTTGATTCTGTTATGATATTCTGGTTTCTTTACAATGTTTTCTGACTAAATAGGGGACAACTTTTACCCTGACTCTCAAGGAAACTACTCCCTTTCCCTTGTTCATGATTTTTTTTTTTTAATTTCAATTAATCATTAAAGAGCCAGTGTTTGCCTAGAAAAAAAACAGAAACAAAGATTGTGGCTTTGCTGCATGTCAGCTGATCCCTACAGCTGGATAAATTTGTTTGCAAAAATGTACAACCCAATTCCCAAGCTCTAGCAGGTTGCCATCTAATGGAGTTCCTTAGATTGACTTGGAATCTTATCATAAAACCACTGCCGGGATCTGTGTCCAATATGATTGTGAAAAATAACAATCGCCTTTGAGGAGATTTGAGGTTCCCTTTACCTTCAGACTTTCTAGACTCATTTAACTATGAAAGATATTAACAAATTTACTTCCAAATATATAACTGTACCAAAACAATGGCCCCCAAAATATGTCTAACTCCTAATTCCTGGAAACTGAGAATATTTTGGTTTACATGGCAAGGAAGAATCAAAGTAGAAGATGGAGAATTCAGGTTCCTATTCAGCTATACTTAAAATAAGGAGATTATCCTGAATTACCTGGGTGTGCCCAACATAATCACAATGGTCCTTAAATGTGAAATAATAAGGCAAAAGAATCCATGTCAGAATGATGAGATGTGAGAAGGACTCAAGCTAACACTGCTGATTTTGAAGGTGGGGAGGAGCCTTGAGTCAAGGACTATAGGAAGCCTCTAGAAACTGGAAAAAGGCAAGGAAACAGATTCTACCCTAGAGCCTCCAAAAAGGAGTACAGCCCAGCCAGCACCTTGATTTTATTGCAACAAGATCCATTTCAGATTTATGATATCTAGAATGGTAAGACTATAAGTTTGTTTTCTGTTAAACTACTAAATTTTGGGTAATTTATTGCAGTAGCCATAGAAGATTAATAGATGACCATTGCTCTCACCAATGATTCTCTAATTTTTTAAAAACCTGCATTCTGTACATGGATGTAGAAGAACAGTCTTCATTAATATTAGCAGTAATATTATATAGTGCTTTAAAAAAAGTACCTACAATGTTTAGGAGTTCTCGCCTACTTTGCAATATGTCTTCACATGTTTCTAGACCAGAGGAAAGATAACAGCCAAAGAGTTGAAGGTCATCCCTTCTTTGTCATTGTTCAGGGGAACTATCTGTTGAAAATGTTCATTCTAGTTCCACCAGACTCCTAGTTAATAGAATTCTCTAAAAAATCTAGAAACAGCAAGTTCTGTTCACATTCCCCACGCTCCAGGTGCCCTCACCCCACCAGCCCCCAGTGCACATACTTGCCCCACATCCCCTTCCCAAATGTGGCCCAACCCAGCTCTCGTGTACCCCTCCCAAGCACTACCTCCCCCTCCCAGTTCCCTGCAGGATGTTGCTAGGGCATAAAGGCTGCAGGCACTAACCTCCATACCTAGGTTACTCCTGTCCCCTCCCCACCCATAGTGTCACATAGCCTCACTCCACCCCACCTGAGCTCTATGCATCCGTATACGGCACTCCCAGGCGTATGCATGTGCACAAGTCCCCAGTCATATTATTTAGCTCTGGGAGCCACACTTTACTGCAGTGCTAGAACTGCACATGTGCACGGCCCTCAACTACACTTCCAGCTCTGAAAAAGTGCTGACCTGCATAGCTGGGTCACATCTGCTTGCAATCCATGAAGGTATAATGCCAACCTGCTGCCATAGCTCAATGCATGTGCACATAAAGGCCACGGGACTTAGACTAGCACACACCACGGTTACGCCCCCCAGACTGGTGCAAATGCACAGCTAAAACCTCCCTGGCCACTGGGCAACCATGTTCACAAGCATCAGCGTAACATCCCCTACCTGCACCTATACCTGCCCTGAAACAAATCACTGCACTGAGTGCCTCACCCCGTGTACTGCTCCCTTTTGTACAACCATCTTGCCAGACAAGGCCTTAGACTACTGAAAGGAAATCAACTCCCAAAATAAATCAATCAAGATATTTACATGCCACGAAGACAGCAGAAGATCATTAAGCATATCACAATGCAGACAGATATAGTGCTGCCTAAAGACCAAATTAAAACACCAGAAGAGAAACAGATGTTGGAACAACTAATCAAAGATGTTCATACTACTCTACTTAATAAAATAAGTGGGATAGCAAATGACATAAAGGAGATCAAGAAGATAGTAGAAGAACAAAAAGAGGAATTTGAAAGAATAAATAGAAAAATAACAGATATCACTGAGATTAAAGACTCTGTTGACTAAATAAAAAACATACTAGTGGCACACAACACCAGGTTTGAAGAGACAAGAAAGAATACATGATATAGAGGATAGGGTAATTGACTTTGAAGACTCAAAACAGCAAATGGGGAAAAAGATGGAAAAATTGAAAGGGAAATCAGGGAAATGACAGACAAAACAAAGAATGCAAATATAAGAATCATTCATGTCCCAGGAGGAGAAGGGAGGAGTAAAGGGCTAGGAAGAATAGTTGAGGATATAATGGGGGAAAACTTCCCAACCCTCAAAAAGGACATAAATATGCAAGTCAAAGAAGCCCAAAGAACTTCAAACAGAATAAATCCAAAAAGGGCTTCCCCAAGGCACATACTAATCAGACTGTCAAATGTTGAAGAGAAGGAGAAAATCCTGAATGCGGCAAGAGAAAAACAATCTACTACATACAAAGGAACTCAAATAAGACTGAGTTCAGACTGCTCAACTAGAACCCTGGAAGCAAGAAGGCAGTAGTATGATATATTCAAGGTCCTGAAAGAGAAAGACTTCCAGTCAAGAATTCTATTACCCAGCCAAATTGTACCTCAAAATTAAGGGAGAGATTAAAGTTTTCACAGACAAAGCAGTCCTGAAAGAATCTGTCAACAACAGACTGGCCCTACAAGAAAAACTAAAACGAGTTCTGCTAGCTGAATAAAAGACAGGAGCAGGAGGTCTGGAAGAGGGCACAGAATTGAAAAGTACCATTAAATGTAGTTTAAAGAATACAAAGAGAAAGAGAGAAAAGAATATATAGATGTGACAAATAAAATAAAAAAAGATAAGATAGTGGAATCAAGAAACACATTTTCAGTAATAACTGAATGTTAATGGACTAAACTTACTAATTAAAAGATACAGATTGGCAGAATGGATTAAGAAACATAATCCAACTATATACTGCTTGCAAGAGACTCATCTTAGACACAAGGATACAAATAAATTGAAAGTGAGGAGGGTGGAAAAGATTTTTCACTCAAGTTGTAACCAAAAGAAAGCAGGAGTAGCTAATACTAATATCGGACAAAATACACTTTAAATGTAAAGACATCATAAGAGCAAAAAAGGACACTATATACTAATTAAAGGGTCAATTCACCATGAAGATATAACAATCATAAATGTTTATGCTCCCAATCAAGGAGCTCCTAGGTACATGAGACAGACACTGGCAAAACTGAAGGTAGTGATAGATATTTCAACAATAATAGCAGGAGAATTCAATACACCAGTCTCGTCTATAGATAGAACAACAGGACAGAAGATCTACAAGAAAAAAGAGAAGTTAAATAACTTGATAAATGAAATAGACCTAATAGACGTATATAGGTCATTGCACCCCAAAGCACAAGGTTATACATTCTTCTCTAGTGTTCATGGAACATTCTCCAGGATAGATCAAAAGGCTAGGGCACAAAACAAGTCTTTATAAATTTAAAAATACTGAAATTATTCAAAGCACCTATTCTGATCACAATGGGATGAAGCTGGATCTCAACAACCACCAATGAACAAGAGCATTCACAAATATACCAAGATTAAATAACACACACTTAAACAACCAGTGGGTCAATGAAGAAATTACTAGAGAAATCAGTAGCTATCTGGAGGTGAATGAAAATGAGAACACCACTTATCAGAACTAATGGGATGCAGCAAAGGCTGCACTGGGAGGGAAATTTATTGCCTTAAATGCCTATATTAAAAAACAAGAAACAGCAAAAATTGAAGACTTAACAGCAAACCTGGGGGAACTTGAGAAAGAACAGCAAACTAACACCAAAGCAAAGAAAAGAAGAGAAATAACAAAAATTAAAGCACAGATAAATGAATGGGAGAACCAAAGAACAATAGAGAGAATCAATAAAACCAAAAATTGGTTCTTCGAGAAAGTCAATAAAATTGATGGGCCACTAGCAAGACTGGCAAAGAAAAAAAGAGAGAGGATGCAAATAAATAAAATCAGAAATGAGAAGGGGTGTGTTACCACAGACCCTGAAGAAATAAAAAGAAATCATACAAACAAGTTACATTCTCTCAGGAAGAAATAGAAGATCTCAACATATCAATAACAAGTAAAGAAATTCAATCAGTCATCAAAAATCTTTCTACAAAGAAAAACCCAGGTCCAGATGTCTTCAGAGGGGAATTTTATCAAATATACCATAAAGACTAACACCAATCCAGCTCAAACTTTTCCAGAAAGTTGAGGAAAAAGGAACTCTACCTCACTCAATTTATGATGCTAATATCATTTTAATACTGAAACCGGGTAAAGATACTATAAGAAAGGAAAACTACAGGCCATTCTCCCTAATGAACACAGATGCAAAAATTCTCAATAAAATATTAGCAAATCAAATCCAACAGCACATTAAAAGAATTGTACGCCATGACCAGCAAGGGTTTATACCAGGAATGCAAGGATGGTTCAACACAATAAAATCAGTTAATGTAATACAGCACATAACTGTTGAGAATTAAAAGTGTAAAATCACATGATCATCTCAACTGATACTGAAAAAGCATTCAACAAAATTCAGCATCCTTTTCTGATAAAAACACTCAAAAAATAGGAATCAAAGGTAACTATTTCAATATTGTAAAGGGACTATATGAAAAAACAATAGCATCATAGTATTCAATGGACAGAGACTGAAAGCTTTCCCTCTAAGATCAGGTGCAAGAAAAGGATGCCCACTGTCACCACTATTATTCAACATTGTGCTAGAAGTTCTACCTAGAGCAATCAGACAGGACAAAGAAATAAAAGGCATCCAAATTGGAAAGGAAGAAGTAAAACTCTCATTATTTGCAGATGATATGATACTATACCTGGAAGATCCTGAGAAATCTATAGCAAAGTTAATTGAGCTAAGAAACAAATTCAGTAAGTTGGCAGGATATAAAACTAATGTGCAAAAATTAGTAACATTACTATACACAAGCAAAGACCTAGCTGAGGAGTCAGTTAAGGAAAAAAGTTCATTTAAAATAGCAACTAAAAGAATCAAATACTTTGTAATGAACTTAACTAGGGACATAAAGGACTTGTACACAGAAAACTACATAACATTGCTAAAAGAAATCAAAGGAGATCTAATTAGGTGGAATTCCCTGCTCATGGATAGGAGGGCTAAATATAGTTAAGATGTCAATTCTACCCCAAATGATCCACAGATTCAACACAGTACCAATCAAAATTCCAACAACCTACTTTGAAGATTTGGAAAATCTAACTACCAAATTCATCCAGAAGGGAAATAGACCCCAAATAACTAAAAGCATCCTAAAAAAGAAGAATGAAATGGGAGGATGAACACTTCCTGACTTTAAAACCTATTATAAAGCCACAGTGGTCAAAACAGCATGGTACTGGTGCAAAGACAGAAGCATTGACCAATGGAATTGAATTGAGAGTACACAAATAGACTACCAAATCTATGGTCAACTGATTTTTGACAAGGCCCCCAAATCCTCTGAACTAGGACAAAATAGTCTTTTCAATAATTGGGCATGGAAGAGCTGGATATCAATAGCCAAGAGAATGAAAGAGGACCCCTATATTATACTCTACACAAAAATTAATTCAAAGTGGATCGAACACCTAAATATAAGAACTAGTGCCATACAACATCTAGAAGAAAATGTAGGGAAACAGCTTCATGACCTAGTAATAGGAGGTAGCCTCCTAAACTTTACACCCAAAGTGCAAGCAACAAAAAGAAAAAATAGACAAATGGGAACTCCTCAAAATCAAATGGTTATACATCTCAAAAAACTTTGTCAAAAAGGTGAAGAGGCAGCCAGCTCAATGGGAGAAAAATTTGGAAATCATATATCAGACAAAGGTTTGATTTCCTGTATATACAAAGAAATCATACAACTCAACAACAAAAGAACAAGCAATCCAATTATAAAATGGGCTAAAGATATGAATAGGCATTTTTCTGAAGGAGCAAATATAGATGGCTCAACAGCACATGAAGAGATGCTCATTTTTACTGGCTATAAGGGAAATGCAGATCAAGACTACAATGAGTTACCACCTATAAGAATGGCTGCTATTAAACAAACAGGAAACTGTAAATGTTGGAGAGGATGTGGAGAAACTGGGACACTTATGCACTGCTGGTGGGAATGTATAATGGTGCAGCCACTATGGAAGACTGTCTGGTGGTTCCCTAGGAAACTAAATTTTGAGTTGCCCTATGACCCAGCAATAGCACTACTTGGTATATACCCAGAAGAGCTGAAAGCAATGACACAAACAGACATTTGCACACCAATGTTCACAGCAGCAGTATTCACAATCACCAAAAGATGGAAACAAACCAAATGTCCATCCAAACATTAAATTCAGAGTGGTGATTATTATATCTGGATTCTGAGAGACTGTTTTATACATACAACCTGATATTTAGAGATAAGAATGAAGCTGAACAGGTTGGGGTTAAAGTGATTCAGAACACAGAGGTAAGGAAGACAGTGTCTGTATATTAGAACCACACATACTCTTTGAGACTAATGGAACAAAGGTTTATTTGGTCTGGAACTGAAATTTTCTGTAGTGCACAATCTAATTTAACTTATCTGTATAGCTCATTTGAACAACTGAAACACAGGGGGCACAGAATAAGAAAGAGGTCCTTTAATCCTGTATAGATTATTGTAATGCCTGGATACATCCTAGAGTGTATTAAGCAAATAATCAAAAAGTATTGGCAAAGTCCCCTGCAGGATGGAAAAATGAATATGGAAGTATTAAACCTTACCTTCAGGGAATACCCTGATACTGTGCCAAGCTTTAGGGACACCCAAGTCAATAGGCCATACCCTCGGTCATGAGGTTTACTCTTGTGAATTTTATGTAGGTAGCATAGAAGTTTAGACTACCTATAGGCATGCCTAAGAGTTACTTCTGGAGGACATCTGTTGTTGCTTAGATGTGGCCTTAGTTTCTCTAAGCCCAGCTCTGCAAATGAAATCATTGCCCTCCCCACTACGTGAGACATGACATTCAGGGGTGAAAGTCTCCCTGGCAACGTGGGAAATGAATCCCAGGGATGGATCTGGCCCTGGCACCATGGGATCAACAATTCCATCCAGACCAAAAGGGGGAAAAGAAGTGTAATTAATAAAGTATCAGTGGCAGAGAGAGTTCAGATAGAGACGAGAGGCTACTCTGGAGCTTGCTCTTACACAAACTTCAGGTAGACCTTGATACCTATCATAACCTGCCAACCCCCAACCAGGACCATTCCAGACAATCCTAAAGAACACCTAGGGCAATATATAAGATTCCACAAGGGTGCCGGCCACTAGAGAAACTTCCCAGAAACCTACAACCTCCAGATGGGTCCCCAATCCAGATAAGTCCTGAAACCTAACCCAGCCTCTCCGGAACATCAGATGGTTCCATCTCTCTACCCCATATTAGTGACAGACCCTTCCAATAGCAAATAATTAGAATGGCCATAGCCCAAACACCCCTAAAGAGTGGGATGGAAAGATCAAAGGTGATGGTGGAGTTATACAGAGAAGGTAAGATTTAACAAATGAATATGAATGCTGAATCATTAAATTGATATCTCCTTTAGTCTCCAATATTTTAGAGCAGCTAGAAGTAAAAACCTAAAATTGTGAAATTGTAACCCATGTCAAAGTCTGAAATACGTTCTACAACTAATTGTGGCACTGTGCTTTGAAATTTATAGCTTTTATGTATTTGTTATTTTTCAAAAAAAGTAGGAAAAAAAGTTGGTTATGATGATAAAAAAATATTTAAGCCCTCTAGCCTCCTATATTCTGGAACAGCTAGAAGGAAAAATATGAGAGGATCATATGGTAGCCCATGACAAACTCTGGGATCTGTCCTGTAACCACATGTTGAAGAGTGCTTTGAAAACTATTGCTTTTTTATTTCCTTGCTTTGTATATATGTTATATTATACAATAAAAAAGTTAAAAAATGAAAAAAGCAATCTGCAGCTGGTAGAAACTGAAAAAAAATCTAGAATACATTGATTATTAGACTAGTTTTGGGTGGTACTGACTTTTTGTGGTATATTTATCTTAAGTATTTTTATAGGAAATTGTGGGCAGTTATATCAGAGGCTACTATCCAGACATCAGTATAATTTGGTGCATTCTTCAAAATCCTTTTCTGAATAAGGTGCTGATCTTCTCTACTCACTCCCTTATGAATGAATACAAACTCAAGATATTATACTTTTTTAAGTGGGCATATTTTTTTCCTAACTGTAATATTCTCCATGACCTATTTATTTTAATTTTGCATAGCACTAGTTTTTCTTGGGGAAACAACAGAAGATCACAGTTTTTTAAACATTTCTTTCTATCTGGATACGTAGCTCATATGAGAAAAATTTCCATATGTTCTGATTTGCCCACATAGCTATTTCTTTACTCACTGATTTCTGAAACCACTGTATTTACCAAGATTTAATTCAAGAGGCTAAAGTTATGGGTAAAGATTTAAAATGAATTGAAAAAGTCATATTAGGTTTAAGGAATAGACTATACTTTCCTAAAAGAAACACATTACAAGTTAGCACAACAAGAACGTCTGCCTCAGTGCTGAAGGCCACATAGCAGCTAATATGCTTTCCACTTGACCTTGCCCTGGAAAAATTCTTCTGTATAACAGATAAAAGGTCAAATACTGTAAGTTTTAATAAATAATATACAAATTCATCCAACAGTACCAAGTCTTAGATTTTCAGGCTTGTCATTGCTCCTAATATAATAATCATCTTAAACTTGTACACTGGACACAACAGTTTTGCATGCATTGTTTTTTAGCTAGACCAGTATTGAATGGAAAGAAGGGTCCTATGCTATTAGTCTGAAATAGGGTAGAAAATTCCTACTATTACAATCATCTGCCTGGGTAAAAACTTTATATCTCTAGGAGGATAAGGTCAAAACGAAGATAGACATAGGAGGAGAACCAATAGCACTTTGTCAAATAAGTATGATTTCCTGATAACATTAGCTAGTAGAGCTGCAAAGAGAGAATTAAGTAGGCTACTTTGGGAAGGACCAGAAGAGAAACATCAGAGAAAGGATATGGAGAAGGAACAATAAGAAGCTGAACTTTACAATTTACTTTGGGCATGACTCCCTGACTTAATTGGAGCTTCTTAGAATACAGATGCCCTCTTGGTAGTATTAGCCAATGTGAATCCTAAATGAAATTAATTAAAACCATCCTATCTTTTTCAAAACAAACAAATGTTTTCATTTTTATGGAAGCCTGTGAAACAAGTAGCTAAGGGCATGGGCTCTGATGTCAAGAACCAAGGGTTCAAATCTTGGCCTTGCCCCTCACAAGAAAATTAAGTATCTCTGTTAGTTTTCATTTCCTACATCTGTAGTCTAGAGATAACTGGCTCCTTTGAGAGCATCAGCTATACCAGTACATATAAAGCACCTAGCACAAAGCCTTACCTCTAACAAGAGTTGCATATAATTGGCACCACAGCTACCAAGAAGAGGCTGCAGACATTTGAACATGATAGACACAATGCATTGTGCAGATACAGTTTTCTGGAAAAGTCAATCTTTTAGGAATTATTTTTCAGATCGTCAATAAATTTTTTCTCCAAATTTCAAAGAAGAAAAGAAGAAGATGCAGAGCATACTCAGTGTCTTAGTTTGCCCAGACTGCTATGATAAACACCACACACTGAGTTGGCTTAAGCAATAAGCAATTATTGGCTCATGGTTTTGAAGACTTTAAGTCCAAAATCAAAGTATCAAAAGGCATTTTTTTCTCCCCAAAGCTAAAACGTTCTGATGCTGGCTTACTGCAGTTCTCAGGGTGAGCTCCAGTCACAATGCAATCTCTCTCTCCTTGTGTCTGTTCTTTAGATTTCCACTGACTTCTGGCCTCTGGCTCTGCTCTGTGACTTTCTCTAACTTCTGACTTCTGGGTCCCTCTCTTTATAAGGCCTCTAGTAAAATGGATTAAGACCAACCTGGATTCTGTTGGCCACACCTTAACTAATAACTAATATTCAAAAGGTCTTTTTTACATTTGAGTTCACATCCATAGGAAGGCGGATTAAGAACATGTCTTTCAGGCGGGCAACAGTGGCTCAGAAGGCAGAGTTCTCGCCTGCCATGCTGGAGACCCGGGTTCAATTCCAGGTACCTGCCCATGCAAAAAACAAACAAACAACAAAAAAAGAACATGTCTTTCATTGGGGTACATAATTCAACCTATCTCACTGGGTAAAAACTGGGATTCTCAGATAAGATTACCATTTACTGGTCATGTGATCTTGGGCAAATTTTAAATTTCTCTGTGTTTCACATTCCTCATCTGTAAAATGGGGACAATGATAAAACCTATATCATTGGGTTGCTCTGAGGATTAAATGAGTTAATATTTGTAAAGTGTTTAGAACAGTTTCTCCCACTTAATGAATGCTATAAATGCATTTGATAAATAAATTATTCAGCTCTACATGTATGAATATAAAACCATGATCATGGAAGATCAGAGTATCATGGAGGTACTCTGGGGGTCCATGTGACAAAAGTGGAGATGAGGAAGGTATGGCTGAGCCCCACTCTATTCAGAATAAATCTACTGAAGTTTTGGACAAGATTTTCTTTAAGTAAAGAGCCCTGCTCCTTTAAAAGAAAAAAAGAAAAAGGGAGGGAGAGAGAAAACACATGGCTCTATAGCAATGTGACCTCATATAAAATTTATAAATTTATATACCAGTCTATCCTTTACATAGCTCTGAATGTTTTTGTATACATTATCTAGCAGATTTAACGAGATCAAAAAAAAGGTTCCTTCTAGAACGAAAATTCTCTGTACCTTGAAAAGTGAATTTCAGTACATTATAATTTTAAAGGCACAATTTCCCAAATTTATTTAGGGTAAACAGAAATCTCAATTCTTATTTAACATGAAAAAAACATTAATATTCACCAAAGACAAATGAATAACAAATTCCCCAGGGTTGAAGGGCTTGTCATGCAAGATTGCCAATTTCTTAGAACATCCAGAAAAATCTGTTTTAAAATTTTCTTTAAATTATTTTTGCTCTTGTGACAGTTGCTCTTCATAGCAACTTGGAAAATGTGTCATCCTCAACATTATGGAACTAGAGAAGAAATGAGGGAAGCAAAATATGGTGTCTTTAATAAAAGGAAAGAGGGAGTCAATGGTTCAAAGGGTTGTGCACTGGAAGACATTTTTAAAATGTCACCAGATAAAATTTATGATACAAAAGGGAACATTCCTTAGTCATTTCAAGTATTGTTATCTACATAAATAATAAATCAAAAGGCTCTTTATCCATTTACTGCTGAACATAATGTCCTTAGGTTGGAGATATGATTTACTCTAATATGAATGCAACAGGAATTCAGTCAAAATATCACTGAATGGCCCCGACTTCTGGAAAATCAATGAGTCATGGAAAAACAAACATTTTGAAAGGAGAGTATACAAAATGCAAAGATTTATGGCACTGATATCATCAGTGAATTCATTAAGATTTCTTCCCCAACACAAAGGTGCGGCTGGCAGACCCTGACCAGGAGCAAGCCTCCCAGCTCATCCAGGCTCTCTGCAACCATGAGGACGTGATTCAGGTCTATGACAACATTGAATAACCAGGCTATACCTGCCCCTGAGTTCCTTCCTATGTAAGTCTATTCTGGAACATGGGCTTCTGTAGTGTCCTCTGAGACTGAAGCAGGTGGAAGGCTGAGCAGGTTAGGAAGTATAAGGCCAGGACTCATTGCCTTGAGGCCAAAGGAGTCCCCACTCCTCTCTAGGGCCTCATCAGCTCTACTGGATCTGAGTCCTCCTGAACAAGCCCCTTAGGCCCCCTGGATGCCTTGTGGGGCCTGACTCTGATCAGCAGGTTTGCCCTAGTGGAGTTCGTAAGTGCTATGAGGGCCTGTTTACCGAAACTGCTTTTAAATAAAAACAGTGATTGATCTTGAAAAAAAAAAAAAGATTTCTTTTAAAAGATTGGCCTTCACTCTTAACTACAGAGAAAATCTAATTACATTTGCGCTTAAGGTGACTATTTCATAATTTGATGAAGAGACCACTAATATTTGCCCACATTTGGACTGGATTATTAATATTTTACCTGCAAAGATGTATACTAGTATGATTCCATTTATAGGAAGTTCAAAATATACAAACTTTATAGTGATTAGAAGTACGTATATTGATGATAAAATTATGAAGAAATGATTATTCCAAAACACAGGATAGTGACTATCTTGTATATGGTGAGAGAGAAGGTTAAAACCAGGGAAGATTTCAGGGGACTACTGGGGCTCTGGAAATACTCTGTCTTGACCAGAGTAAATTTTGGCAGAAGTGTTTACTTTATAATTATTTGTTAAATTGTACATACATGTTTTACGTACATTTCCTACATAAATTATATTTCACACTTTTATTTAAACAGAATGTTCTAAGGTAACTCTTGAATTCATTACATGGAGCAGACTTATACTAAAAAAATTCATTCATTGTTTATCCAAAATTCAAATTAAGTAGGTGTTCTGTTTTTAACCTAGCAACCCTACCCCAATAAGAGCAGCAACGTTAGATTACAAAAATTGAAAAGAAAAAAAAAGACAGGCAAAATAAACTACAGATACATGGATTCTTAAAAGTCTTAATCATACTTGTTTTATATACTATTAATATGATAAATTTGTGTTTCATAGTTTATAGACCCACTGAGTTTCTTGTGTCCAGAGATTATAAACATAAGTAGGCTATGTAGATGCAAACTGTAATTTGCTCATAGGAAGACAAAAAAGCTGACCTTTATAAATACAACCATGCCTAAGAAAGGAAAGCTTCAAATAAAAAACAAATCGGAAAAAAAATTTAAGTTCCTTCTATTTTTTTTAAAGCAAGGAATTATCTTTTATTATGTGCATTTGTTTGCACAGGAACAGAAAAGACAATCAAATAGGTAAAACGGATGCTGTATTGGTCCCTTCTACAGGAAGAATTACACATCTGTCTAACAATACTAACCACTTTGAAAGATAATTATGGATCAATGCTTTAAAAAATATCCTGAATTGCCTGCAGAAATGGCAAGGAGAATTCAATTAAATTATTTGTAAAAGCCAGAGTCTTTTTTTCCTATCCATCTGCTACTTGAAATGGGATGACCTTTCAAACAGTGCTTGCTGTTCTCAATGCAAACTCTAAATAAAGAAGTGAATGTAGCTTTTTTTTTTCTCCTCTCCACCAGGTTCAGCATAGATAGAGCATTTGTTCTGACATTTTACACCACTCAAAAGAATGCAGATTTGCTTCTAGAAAATAAAAGAGGCATTTTAGGAATATCAATCAGGCTTCTGTCCCATGCCTTCAGTCATGACATTTGCCTTCTATCAGAAAGTTGTGCTGGTTCTGAGATAAGTGTTTGGAAACAAGTTATACAAAGTAATTTGCTCTCTGGAGAAAAATTGCAACTCCCACCCATAAACAAATGGAATGAAGTAAACATGTTAGTGAAGAATCCCTTGTTGAGCTGCCTATAGCAAGACAGCTAATTCAAAAAAGTCAGATATTTAAGTATCAAATAGAATGGAGACACATCTTCCAACAGGCTTCACAATAGGTCTTGCATAATCAACTACGAGACTGTATTATGAAACTATTAATAGTAATAAGCAGTGCTATCTTCATTAAGTCTCTATATTTTTCAGTTTTACTGCTTCTCCCAGCCCCTCTCAGTTTTTAAAATATTTCCAATTTATCTTTTGTAATTTTTTTTATCAGCATTTTTTTCA
>PVIY010038408.1:0-23946 GCA_004026745.1 Myrmecophaga tridactyla | reverse complement strand
TGCATTCTAGAAGAATTTACATGAACTATTCACTTTCTTTGAAGCCTCTTTTCCCTGCATATCTAATTTACTTCTGTGAAGAAATTTTACATTTTATGGATAAGGAAACAGACCCAGAAACGTTAAGAACTTAGCTGAAGTAGAGAATTCTGGAGTCAGGAGGCCTGTCTGACTCCTAAGTCTATGTTCTTAACCACTATCTATTTTTCCATATTTTTGGTGTTTTTTGTTTGTTTCTTGGCAGTAAGCATGTATTACTTTTATATTGGAAAATGAGTTACATTCAATATGGAAAAAGTATGCGATATATAGAGTGCGATAGTAATTCAAAGCAAGGAATTATCAGGATGGGTTGGGATAATAAAGACAGCTTTAATGGAGCAAATAGATTTTAATGTACTAATTAGCTTTTCTTCTCAGCTCATCTGTTCATTTACACAACTGTATACAGTTGTGTATCCCCACCATGCCCAAACTAAACCTTTGATAACTGGCTGGAAGTGATTAATGCTCTGTTGTACTTTCTTGCAGACTAACTTTTGGGCTTATTTTTGTTTTCTTTTTATGGCCTTCTTTTATCTTCCTTGCACCATCTGTCAGTGCATGCATGAACATGTAACTGTAGCTTTTGTGAAAGCTCTTTCTCACTACAGTGTTGGGCAGTATAAATAAACAATTCCAGCTTTACAGTTTCCATGTAGTAATGCCATTGTAATTTAAAGGTTGAGATGGCTAAAAAGAGTTGTAAAAATTTCATTAATTAATCTTTCCGTAGAATATCGCTATACTTGACTTTCAAATTCACACACTTGCACTAGGATGTTGAACCTTGTCTGATGAATTAACCATACAGCTTAAACTAGAGCTGATGTTTGCTAGCATGCATTAGCACAGCAATACTTGTTAAAATACTGTGAATACTTTACAGTTGGTAAGTAGTAAAAAGAAACTGCAATAAGTGATAAAACTGATAGTACATAGTTAGGGTAGGTGGTTTATCTTAAAACCACACATGCACTTAGATTCTAAGCTAGGTCTAGTCACTGAAGCACAGAGCTGGGAAGTTTGCTCAGATGCCATGTTCTTTATTTCAGATGTTAAGGAATATGCAAAAACCCTTGGATGGGAGAGGGACCACGCAGCTGAAGCGGGGAGGATATAATCTGTAAACCCATAAAAGAAGTATTCACTGGTGCCAAGGGGAAAAGCAGACTCAAGGCTTAGGTGTGACTGGTGAGGCTGCACAAGGCTCAAAATGTGGTCCCTCTGTTGGCTTTACGTTTTTTAACAACTGAATTTGTTTTCTATTGCCTCATAACAAACTTCATAGTTAAAAACAACACACATTTATTATCTCATAGTTCTGTGGGTCAAAAATCTGGTGTGCTGGTTTGAAAGTATTATGTATCCCAGAAATCCATGTTTTAATCCTGATCCTATCTTGTTGGGATAGCCATTTCTTTTAATCCTGATTCAAATTTTTGGGTGGAAACTTTTTTTTTATTAATTTTTAAATTTTTTTTTAAATACCAAAAATCACCAAATGCACACATTTGTAATTTTTTATCATTCCGTTCTACATATATAATCAGTAATTCACAATATCATCACATAGTTGCATACTCATCATCATGATCATTTCTTGGAACATTTGCATCTATTCAGAAAAAGAAATAAAAAGAAAACAGAAAAAATTCATACATACCATACCCCCCACCCCTCTCCCTCACCAATCACCAGTATTTCACTCTAAATTTATTTTAACATTTGTTCCCCCTATTATTTATCTTTATTCCATATGTTTTACTTGTCTGTTGATAAGGTAGATAAAAGGAGCATCAGACACAAGGTTTTCACAATCACACAGTCACACTGTGAAAGCTATATCATTATACAATCATCTTCAAGAAACATGGCTACTGGAACACAGCTCTCCATTTTCAGGCAGTTCCCTCCAGCCTCACCATTACATCTTGACTCACAAAGTGATATCTACTTAATGCATAAGAATAACCTCCAGGATAACCTCGACTCTGTTTGGAATCTCTCAGCCATTGACACTTTGTCTCATTTCACTCTTCCCCCTTTTGGTTGAGAAGGTTTTCTCAATTCCCTGATGCTGAGTCTCAGCTCATTCTAGGGGTTTTCTCAACCCTTGATGCTGAGTCTCAG
The DNA here is from genome assembly GCA_004026745.1 of Myrmecophaga tridactyla. Lineage (NCBI taxonomy): Eukaryota > Metazoa > Chordata > Mammalia > Pilosa > Myrmecophagidae > Myrmecophaga > Myrmecophaga tridactyla. Next base: position 21,774 of record PVIY010038408.1, on the reverse strand, counting down.
CTCATTCCAGGATGTCTGTCCCATGTTGCCAGGAAGGTCCATGCCCCTGGGAGTCATGTCCCACGTAAACAGGGGAAGGTGGTGAGTTTGCTTGTTGTGTTGGCTGGAGAGAGAGGCCACATCTGAACAACCAAAAAGGTCCTCTTGGGGGTGACTCTTAGGCCTAATTTTAACTAGGCTTGACCTTTTCTTTGTGGGGTTAAGTTTCATATGAACAAACCCCAAGATTGGGGGCTCAGCCTATTGCTTTGGTTGTCCGCACTGCTTGTGAAAATATCAAGAATTCAACTTGGGGAAGTTGAATTTTCCCCCTTTCTCACCATTCTTTGCAAATACTTTTTATTCACTGTTCAAATCACTCTGGGGTTTATCAGGGCATCTCTCTGGACAAACCAACAAAATCTCATGTCCAACTCAAGGTTCCATGTACTTATGGTGTTCAATTAAGCTGTCTACATAAGTTATATTAGGAAATGCACTAGTCAAAATATAAATTTTGTGCCAAATAAACATTTTTTGCTATAGTCTCACATATAAGGTAAAATTCTAAAATATTAATTATAGGGTGGAAACTTTTGATTAGATTTTGATGTGCCCAATTGTGGGTGTGACCTTTTAATTAGATGAGATGTGACCCATTTGAGGTGGGTCTTGATTAGTTTACTGGACTCCTTTTAAAGAGGAAACATTTTGGAGAAAACTCAGAAATGATAGAGATGAGAGCTGATGTAGATGCTTGGAGAACAGTTGGTTCAGAGATGACAGAGACACAGATGTTTCGAGTCCAGCAGCTGACTCCATGTGCCTTCCCATGAGATTTTAAGCAAGCCAGAACCTGAAGAGAGCCAGGGGAAGCCAAGAGGTAAAAGCCAATCCTGGAGAAGCAAATTGAGGAACCCTCACAGGAACAGAGGCTGAAAGCAACAGAACCCAGGAGCCAGGGACCAGCAGATGCCAGCCATGTGATTTCCCAGCTGATAGAGATGTTCCAAACAGCATCAGCCTTTCTTGAGTAAAGAAACTTGCCTTTAGTTTCTTGCCATATGACCTTCTCCACTTACTTCATCAGAGAAAGCATGTGAGAAGAGGCAGAGATTACAAGCAAGAGGAAAAGTTCCAGCAAGACAAAAGTCAGTCTGTTGAAACCTCATCTCAGAAGAGACATCCCATCTCTTTTGCCTTATTCTGTTAATTAGAAGCAAGTCATTACGTCCAGCCCACACTCAAGGGGAGTAAATTTCACAAGGGAGTGAATACCAGGACATGGGGATCATTGGGAGCTATTTTAGAGCCAGCCGAACCGTAACAACCTATCTTCTAGTGGTAGGAAGTGGGAGGGATGGACCTCCTTGCATGCTGTGAAGAAGTCTATAGTTTAGGGTATATGCCCAGGAACTTAGTGTTCAGAAGAGAGTGCATACCAAGTGATAGCATGAACTCAGGCTCCAGAGAGAGGAGCCTCAAGCCAACCTGGCCAATGGATGCCCTGAGAGGGACATCTGTCCCCTCTCTAGTTGGGGCCTACCAAACCCCAGTAGGAGAAGCCTGCCTGCCTCTAGCAGCGTCTTCATCCCCCTCTTTCCTCTTCCCCCGTCACTCTTCCCCTGTCCCCCATTATTCTTCTGTAATCAATCCTAGGAAATTTCCTACTTTACAAACTTTGCACTAAAAATATAACAGCATTTGTCCGAAAGGTAGGAAGTGGCAGTCAGCTTTCCTTTCATCATTCGATGATCATCTAATGAGATGTGAATCAAATCCCAGCTGTGTGTGTGATTTCGGGGAAAAGGGAATTTAAAACAAATGCCAAAACTTTTGTAAGACTTCTAAAATGAATAATGGTTGAGAATGAACTTATACAAATCCAAATTTCTATTCAAATCTCCCCAAATCAAGTTGGTATACTTTACTGTTGATTTTGTGTTATCTGTCAAGAAATGGATGAAATCATTCCATCTTTTTCACCTTGTAAGCCCCAATCCTTACAGACTACTGCTATTGCAAAACCAGAGAAAAACGATTACATGACTGATAGTAATTTTTTTTTTGTTTAAATTTACCACATTGAATACAATGTTAAGTTGAGGCTAGGGCTTTTCAATTGTAGGGAAAACTCTTGATTTTGGTAAAAATAATTATTGTTTACAATTATTTACTCATTTTATGTTTAGTATCTTGACCATAATATTTGATTAAAATAAAACTTTTTTTATGCACATTTTAAATCTGGGAAGGATATATCCCCAAATGTTAACAGTGGTTATCTCAGGACAGTGGTTTGTGTTTTCCTTCATTTTACCTAAATTTCTGTAATGAATGCAATTACTTCTTATAATAAGACCACAAAACACATCATTAAAAAGAAAATGTGCTCGATATGCAGCATCTTTTTCATAGAAGAATGGCCTTTATAGTAAATAGTACTGAAGTATACCCTCTGAACAGTTTCCTCTAATATTGTGTGTGCTAATTTTAAAAGCTGCGATTCTTTTACTTCCTTTAGAAATAACTTTCTTTCAAAGACTTTGGCTGTTGGTGGAGCAGATTTTTCTTATTGAATTTTGTATTTGTGTCTATGTTTTTCTTCTTCGCTCACACTGAATAAGAATGTACTCTGGTCTCAGCCTGGTTAAGTAGCTTTTATGAGCACTAGATGGCAGTCTTGTGCAACCAAAATCTAGTTAGTTGATCAGATTTTGGTGCTGTGGAACTTAGGAAAAGACTTGAGTGTGCAATTTAAGAATGCTTATATTTCCATTTTGTTTTAGAAGGAGGGAGTTTGGGGGAGAAAAGGCAACTTTCCAAGTTTAAATAGCTGAACTTAACGGGTTGAGTTTTTCCATCCTTCCAGAAATAACCACATTAATAATATCAGTCATTCATTCCATAAATAATTTATTGAAGACCTGCTGTATTCTAGGCACTTTTCTGGGAATTTATGTACATCAGTGAGTAAAGAGAAAAAAATCAGTACCCAAATAGAACTTACATTCTAGTGCTTGGATGTTTTGGTCCAGGACCCTTCTGAGCTCTGTCATGCATTTGCCCATTTAATAAGGGAAGCTGAGGAACAGAAAGGTTATCTAACTTTGTTCACCTGCCTGGTTGATTGCAGAGCTGGGATTCAAATTCAAGCATTTGGCCCCCAGAGTTTGTTCTATAAATCACAACACTATACTGCCTCTTAAACTAAAGAATATTTTATTAGTGATTCTATTTGAATGCAAATGTATCAGTGATTCCATTGAATACAAATAATAGAAATTTACCTGTTTACTTTTATTGGTCCTAGATCTGTTCAATTAAAATATTATTGTCATATTTTATTGGAAAATATATTAACAAGATTAAATGCCTATATTTTTAAATGATTCCATAGACAACTATCATATTGTCTTAGTTCTCTTTTTAAGGTAATGTAGATTAAGCCACAAATAAACACAACTAGCTTTAAGTATATATTTAAGCATGTTTATAATCCTATATATTTTAAACTTATTGAATTGGCCCTGTAATAATTTGGATATGTTTTATTAATGAGAACTCTACCACATTTTGATTGTTATATAATGAAACATGGGCATCAAGTATCAAAAATTACTGTTTTACTTAACTGTTCTTTCCACTGTGTTATTTTACATTTTTATACTTTATTTGTTTATAAAACAAAGATTAAAGTCAGCAGTGCACTATGAAACTGAAAAATGATACAGATCCCTAAATCATTTCTTAGTAGTCTAGGGATGTATTTAATAATGGGGGTGGGGTGGGGATGGGAGGGACAAATTTACTTTTCTCTAAAATAAATTATATGTGATTTAGGAGAATTCAAAAATTGTACTTGTATTTCTCAAGGACCAGAGTTTTACTCAACAACACACTTGTAAACCACCATAGAATAAAAGTATGACTAACACACACACAGATGTTAAGTATAATATGCATTTCAGAAAAGCTAAAATAAATACTTCTTAGTAGCTAGCTAGGCCTTTTTCTTTCCTTCTTTTTTTGTAAACAGCATAGTACTGTTTACAATGACAAGACTGTGCTTTTGAAGTGCTAACAATTAAAGTTGTCTTTTAATTAAATGAAGTGATTAGTAAAGGGTAATCACTCTAATACATCAGGGAGTAGAGGGAAGTTTTTAGAGAAGAAATTTATTTTGGAAGATGCTGCGGTTTAATGGTTTTCAAATTGAGGCATAAATTGCATGTGAACCTGTGTTTACATATATACATTTTTCTTGGGAGAGGTCCCATGTTTTATCAGATTCTCAAAGACATTGTGACTCCCAAAAGATTAGGAAGCATTGGTAAAACTGGAGTGTCCTACTGCATGTTAAACTTATTTTCCTATCATTTTAAAGAACAGTTAAAGTGACTGAAATTTGGGAGGTCTAAATCAACAAAGGGAAAATTTTGTTGATTAAATGTTAACTCATTCCTCTAGGGAAGTTGATCCTCTGTGGTACTTCTGACAGTATTTGTACTTGAGTTTCTTATGATGCTTGTCAAAACTGGCAGTTTACTAGTTAAAAGTTCAAGTCTGGCTTCTAGAACGTGAAGACATAGGGAGCCCAGCTAAGCACAGAAGAGCTGCAGCTCTCATGTAACATGAGCAAGAAATACATAATTGTAAGTCACTGAGACCTAGGGGTTGTGTTTTTCTTTAGCAAAAGCTAATTAATACAGAAATTGGTATAAATCAGACTACCAGGATTCATATCCTGGCTTCATCTAGCTCTCTAATATTGGGCAAGTTACTTAATCTCTCTAAACTTCAATTTTATCATCTGCAAAATGGAGATAGCAGTGTTTCATAGCAAGAAGATATTAACACCTTGATCTCTTAAGGTTATTAGCTTTATGCCTGCCTTAGTACTTAGTATGGCAAAAAGTTTAACAAATCTATCCATGCGCATGCTTTAATCATCTAAAACAGCACCTCTTCTTACTCTCTAACCCCTTATCTTGATTTACTTTTCTTCTCAGCCCCAAATACTATTTGACATTTAAATTTATTTACTTGTTGATTCTATTTGCCCTATTAGGTTGTAAGCTCCAAGAAGATGGAGACTTTTTCTTGCTTATTCTTGAATCCTCTAGGCCAGTGCTAGTGCACACAAACAGGTATCTAGTTACTATTTGTTGAACGAATGAGTAAATGTTAATTATTATTACCTGGCAATTTCTGCCCCTTACCCCTTCACCCCATATCTGCCTGGAACAGCTGCAACTTCTCCATTTCAAATGAAATGGGCAAGCCAGGAGCAAAGCTTTCCTCCCTGATTGGGGTAACTGAAATCATAAGTTTCAAAAGGGATGTTAATCTCTTATAGGCCCCCTTATACAAGGTGCGGCCTGCACACCAGCAGCATCCATGTCACGTCGGAGGTTGTTAGAAATGCAAAATCTCAGGCCTCACCCCTGTCCTACTGAATAAGACATGAATCCTTAGATGACTCTAATGCACATTAAAGTTTAAGACTCACTATGTGAGCCATTTTAAGGATTTTGAATCTTATCTGAGTAATGGTGAACCAACGAATATTTTAGGGTGTAGAATAACAGCATCAGATTTGTGATTTAAATTGATCAGTTTTGTGTCAGAAACAATGGTTGTTTCTGGAATGGGAAGCCTTTTGCCTGGTGACAGGGATGAAACCAAGGCTTTTCACTGTTTCCCTTTCTCTTGGCCCACTTAAGCTATGGTGGAACTGGGCCAGCGTGTGGCCTATTCACATTCTCTTCCTGTCCCGTTCCCCGCTCTTGGTCCCATACCATGGAGGATAGATACCCTGCCCTCATGTCAGGGCTCTATGCACATCCCATATACAGCTGCCCCTTGCCTAAGGATATTCTCATGGGCCAGCCAAAGGGCAACCCATGCACAGGCCCTGGAAATGCTCTCAGTCCATTTGGACAGAAAATACCAGAATTCCAAATACCTGGAGCATGGACTAGGGGAGCACATGCCTCAGGCCCTCTGGAGTCCTCACCTATTGGTGCAAGGGCCCCATTGTCTGCATCTCAAGAAGGTAATGTCCTTTTGTATCTTTTATTTTCAACTCATGTGAATGTATTTTTTTTCAGTGTGAATATATTACCTACATAAAAATATAAAATAGAACGTTAAATTAAAATTAAATAAACTCACATTGGCCTTGTGTGGTGAATGGATGGAAGGGGCACAACAATGAATGCATGAAGACCAGTTAGCCGGTTACTGCAGTGTTTCAGAAATAGATTATATAATGGTTGGAGAAGTGTGACAATGAAGATGCAGTTTCGATTTTTAATTTTAAACTAGTTTTTCATTTAAGTGCTTCATTGCTATGTTGTTTAAGTTGCATAAACTTGATATTACTAATTTTTTTAAAAGAATTTGGGAATTAAATTTTCTGGCCCTTGAATATTTGAAAATGTTTTTATTTTGCCCACAGATTTGATTATAGCTACTAAAATTCCAGATTAAAATCATTTTCTTTCTGAACTATGAAAACATTGTTCCATTATTGTTTAGCTTCTGTTGTTTATAATGAGAAGTCTTATGCCAATCTTATTCTCATTCTTATTGTATGAAATCTATTTTTCTTTGTCTTATTTCATTTTGCCTGACTCTGGAAGCCAAGTTTTTCTTTTTGCTCCAACTTTTTTCAAACCTGTTAAACAATTTAAAGACTGGTACAGTAATTACCATATACCTTTCACCTACATGAACATATTAACGTTTTGCTATATGGCTTTCTCTCAGTTTTTCTCTTTTTGCTAAACCTTTTGAAAACTACAAGCATTTCACCCCTAAATACTTTATCACGTATCTCCTAAGAATGTTAAAAATTCCAGGAGTTTTTAAGATGTTTTTATTTATTTTGAAATTTCTCCTCCTATCACCCTACCACTTCCACCTTTGCACTTGAGCCCTTTCAAAATAAAGGTTTGTATTTTGAGCGGGCCACGGTCACTCAGCAGGCAGAGTTCTCACCTGCCATGCTGGAGACCCGGGTTCGGTTCCCGGTGCCTGCCCAAGCAAACAAACAAAAAAAACCAACCAAACAAACAAACAAAATAGATTCGTATCTCAAATTATTTTTCTATAATTTTCTTTGATTATTTTCTCTCCTCCATTATCTATATGTCCTTTTTGACCTATTATTAGGTAGGTGTTAGACTTTCATCTTAGCTTTTTCCCATATGTCTTCTTACTCTACATCTTAGCAAGTTCCCTAGACTTATCTTCCAGAGAAGAATTTTGTTCTTCAGATTACAAATTTGCTGTTCAGGTCATTTCTGTTATGAAGTACTTCAATTGACATGTTTATCCAGCAATCACATTTTTAATTTTCATGAACTCTTTCTTATTCTCTGATTGTACTTTTCTCAGAACAATCAATTCTTCTATTATGAGATTTTATTCTCTGAAATACCTCTGAGGATTTCAATTACATTTTTAATTAGTATTTTTTCCTTCTTACTGATAAGTCAAGAGCTTGGCAAGGAATGAATGGCATGCTCAAAAGGAGTGACTGAGAGAGTATAGTGAAGGGATTGTTTACAATGGTGAGGGCAGGGTTAAGGAAAACCCAACAAAGAATGATGAAGTATTTTCGACTAGTAACAGCTGGAAGTCATTGCCATCCCTAAGCCATAAGGGGCAAGGGTTGGCATAGTTACTGGAACCCAATGAGATCTACACTGAAGGAGAAGGCTGCTAGCCCAACAGGAACTTTGGCTTTCCATAGTGAAAGATAGCTGCTGCTAACCTCATCCTGGCAGGGGGGAAGTTAGGGGAATAAATACCTTGACCACTGGTATTAGCTAGGGTTCTCTAGAGAAGCAGAATCAGCAAGAGATATCCATAGATATAAAATTTATAAAAGTGTCTCACATAACCATGGAAATTAGAGTCCAGGGTCTATAAACAGGCTGCAAGCTGATAACTCCAATGAAGGTCCTCAACGAACTCTCAGGAGAGGCTGGGCAACCGTGGAAATGGAAAAGTTCAAAACCTGTGGGGCAGGCTGTGAAGCTGGCAACTCCAGTGAAGGGTCTGAATGAACTCCACAGGAGAGACTCACTGGCTGAAGCAGGAAGAGTGATGGTCTCTTCTGAATTTTCCTTAAAAGACTTTTGGTGATTAGATTAAGCATCACTTACTGCAGAAGACATGCCCTTAGCTGATTACAGACACAATCAGCTGTGGATGTAGCCAGCAAAATCATGATTTAAGTCCATGAAACGACCTCATAGCAACAGACAGGCCAGTGCTTACCCAACCATGTGATAGGGCACCACCACTTGGCCAAGTTGACACATGAACCTGATCGACCACCTTCCTCCTTGCCTTCACTCTGCTCATGCTCCCATTGGAAGAACTTTATCATAAATCAGTACAGAAATAGTCCATAGAGGTGATCATTTTGAAGCACAGAGCAGGGTAGAATAGAGTAGAGAGACTAATCAATTCAGAGAGGCAAATGGAGAATATTCAGCATATTTATATTAGTCTATTTCATGTTGCTTAGGAAGACATCTTGTTGGGTGGATTGGGCTGTGAAAAGAGTAACACTCCAGACTGGTCTGGTAGGAAAAAGCAGCAGTAAAAATAAATCACTCTGGTGAATAGTCAAGGTGAGAGCAGTTGAGGGTTCTGAGGGGAAATTTTTTCAAGAGTTGGGGAGTCAGAAACAGAGGAGAGAAGAGCAGTCTGGATAGGAGGACAAGAAGATAGGGATTAGCCATAAGATTGAGGACTACCAATGAAATGGATACCTTTGAAATGTTTACATTATTTTTTGTTTTCTTTGAATTTGGAGGACTGTCTAAATCCAGTTTTAGGGTGTTCCATTTTCCCCTATTGTAATTCTATCCTTTACCTCCAAAATGTTCACTGAAAGACTTTCATACCTGATGGCTATATGTTAGTGATGCTTTGAGAGAATGTTGAAAGAGAGAGCGTTGTACAGTAGGATGCTATGTCAGGGAAATGGATTACAATGTGGATGGAACCTACTGTGTGGCTGATGTAATCTGTTTGTGCCCAAATAATCTGTAATAGGGAAGGGAGTTGTAAGTGGGGAGGCATTGGGGCTCAAGCTATTTTGTTGAATAATAAGGGTTGGAGGACAGTGGGGCATTCAGGCCGCAGGCTTTTGAGGTTATATATTATTTTATTTACCAGAAAAGCAATCAAGCTAAATGATATTAGAATGAGGGGTAAAAAGAATACATTTTCTTTAAGTAAACCTGTCCAAGGAAGCAATTGATTTTGTTAATATTGCACCAGAATAATTAGATTCAAGGAGGTGATAAGGTGATGATGTCTTGATACATTTTTTCCCCAGGTCTCTGTGTTTTTTGTATACTGGCATCTGTTTGCTACTTCAGATGTGATTTACTTTTGCTGCACTATAAGTCTTTATTGACACTTGACCTAGGCAAATCAATTTTGTGTGTGTGTGTGGACTCTAAAACTTTTAAGTTAAGCACTGTCTGTCACTGTTACAACATGTTCATTTGGGAGGCAGTCGTTATTTCTTGTTTTAACTCTTTAAAACAGCGTTAGTTCATGTCTATTTGCTGGTTATTCAAGTGGTTTAGGAGTTTCCCTCATTGTGGATGTCTTCACGGACCTCTTGCAACCTCCCTTCCCATTTTGTGGTTTTAATACTTGTTCATTGGACTTAAGTTAGACAATTTAGAGTTGTATAATATTCTTAATTTTGTCTAATTAGGTTTTTGGTCTGTTTTTCATTGATTCTAGTAATTTGCTTCCAAGGAATAAGCATCCAGTACATTCACCATCTTCCTTGAAATCCTCCTTAGCTTTTTTTTCCTCCTAAATTAAATAACTCAGATAAATTTCTTGAGTTTCCTCACTGCTGCTGTTTTTGGAGCACTTTGACATCATTATTCATTATTGACTCCTTCCGAGTCTTCTCTAGTATGTGTTCCGTTCCCCCCCACCCCTTCATATCATATATTCCTGAAAATAGAAGATTATCTAGTTGGCTTCTTTGGCTTCATTTTACTTTATTAAATTTTGAACGTCATTCAATAATCTCAATATTATGATACATGTCTACATGTCCAGATCTTAGTTCCTCAAATTGATTAGATTTTCCTAAGGGAAATAGAATAGATGCATGATTCCTACCTATCTCCCTTTTTCATTCTATCCCAGAGGGATACACATTTCCCTTACCGTCATTACAAGGGGCGGGGCGGGGGGCGAAAGAGTACAATAGTAGACAAAACAAACAAACAAAAACCTTAGTGACTTAAGTCTGCGCTTTCTGGGTACACTTAAATTTGTTTTTCTCTCCATGAGGGAGCTACAACAAAGGCTTCAGGGAGAAAGAGATTGATCGAATTTGTATGTTTATGTATTTTTGTTATTAGTTTATTGTTATTTTTAAATAAGGCAAAAATCAAGATATATGATCTAAGAAAGGCTTCTTATTAACTGTCAATATGAGTATTAGCTGGAGAAAATTAACTTGAATGCCAAACCAGGATTTCTAGAATAATTAGTTTCATAATTTTACCTTCTACAGTGTGCATAGTAATAATTCTTTTATCCATCTTAAATATGTTTCATTTGGAATTTAAGAGGTACTCTCACTTGTATTCTTTGGTAAGATGGTCCAAGCTCTTCTTGTCTTATGCTAGAATAAAAGAGTTCTTATCTTTGTGAAAAACCTTCATTGTTTTGGTTTTAGACTAAAACTGTAGATAATATTTTATATTATAATAGAAAATGTGTTACTTTATTTAAAAAATAAATTATATTTTATGTTTTGTATTATTCTGTCTCTAATAAATGGTTAGTATTTTAAGACACCAAGAATACTATTATCATTCTGTCTACAAATGTCTGAAAGACAAACATGCGAACGAGAGCCTTTTCTACACCTGAGTACACTTTTTTTGTTTTTTGGCTTGCAGCCTTGTCTCTGTTAGGTCCAGTAGTCATTTTGAGGTTGGTGTGTGAGTGTGTGTGACAAAGTATGTGTATGCGTTTAATCCTCTACTCATCTTGTCTTACCTCAGAAAGAAGAATGATTCTGCTTCAGAGTTTCCTTTCTATGTCTCCACGATCAACTAGAAGAGAATTTTTGAGAATCTATACAAATAATTGATTTTTAAAACTAAAAGAGTTTGTATTTTAGTTAGTTAAAGCACAATGGATTGCTGTTTCTTTTCAGTTGAAGAATAAAAAGAAACCTCTGAAAATTGAATGAATATATGAAACAGGAAAGAGAGCTTCATAATAAATATCAACATTAGGGGAAATATTTTTATAAATTTGCAAGAACAAACATTAACTCTGATAATGATTCTCAAATATACCTGTAGCCAAGGAAAATAGAAGCTTATAAAAGTTAAGGTAGTAGAAGTGAAAATGAAAAATAATAGAAAAAGGGAACTGAAAGAATTAATGAGGTATTAAATTTGGGGATGGAAGAAGAGAGAGATTGAAAAGACGTGTAAAATTTTACTAAATCTGTAAGATGGTCTGATAGTAGGAGAAATGGCTGGGGTAAATGTTGAAAGATGACCCTACTCCAGTTATTTCATGTGTCCAATTCAAATAGCTCCATTCTTTTGTGATAGATAACCTATATGACACACCTAATGAAGAAGCTAAAAGCACAGTACTATTGTTTATAACTATTTGTTTGGTAACATGTATTTGGTAACATGAAGATTTATAGGCTGAGAAATGGGCATATGACTGTTTGTCATAGTTGTTGTTGTTGTTGTTTTGCATCTGTTACATGTGTAGAGGTCGCTAAATTGTTAATAATTTATCACCACACAGATTTTGCCAACTTTGAAGTATATTGTCAGTGAGGGAGACTTTTTTATATCTAATAATGCTCTATGGTTTTCTGGATTTATTTATTTATTTAGAAGTCATTGTAGCAGAAAATTCTAGTAACGTGGCAAGAGTGTTTCCAAATTTCTGACATATTAGCATTTACTATTAAATATTCCTGAGATTGAGGGATATGAAAAGTTAAACTGCATATTTTGTACATAATTTCTGTATTTTCTTCATCTAGTCGATATATAACTGAATAAAGGTCAAAATTCGGTGTTAATAAGAATCATTGCTTTTTTTTGGGGGGGGGGGTACATGGTCCGAGAATCAAACCTGGGTCTCCCGCATGAAATGTGAGCATTCCACCATTGAACCACCTGTGCACCCCATCATTAATATTTTAAAACTTCAAACCATTACATTAAGTTGTTCTCTTCTAAAACTATGGCAGCTGTTTTTCTTTTTTTTTTTTAATCTTCTTATATTAAATTCACATTTGTGTTTCATTTGCATTGAATCTATTCAAATCCTGAATGTGTTCAAGTTGTACTCATGAAGAAATATAAGGCACAGCTACTTTGGAAGAAAAGTAAATAAGAATTTGTTCCTTATGCTTTTTTTGGTTTTTTGACTTTTTTATTTTTTCATTGTGAAAAACAACATATATACAAAAAAGCAATACATTTCAAAGCACACTGCAACAATTGTAGAACAGATTTCAGAATTTGGTATGGGTTACAATTCCACAATTTTAGGCTTTTACTTCTAGCTGCTCCGAGATACTGGAGACTAAAAGAAATACCAAAATAATGATTCAGCAATTATACTCATTTGTTAAGCCCTGCCTTCCTTATGTTTTATAGTGTAAAGTATAATCAATCAACAATGTTTAGAGTTAAGAGCATTCCTATCCATTTAAGTTCCTTAATACTTCAATTCCACACACACACACAAATGCCTTTGGCATTCTAAATAGCATCTAGATTCTGAATATATAGTAATTTATATAGTTAGATATTCCTAATATTTTGGTTGGCTGTTCACTGTAATGCATACCTAGAATAACAAGAGAGGGTTTTTTTGTTGTTAAAAAGAAACTCTTTGTTCATTGCCTATTTTGTTGCAATAGGAAATTACGTAAGTATAACAATTTAATAGCTTAAATTCTTAATGTCCTTTGTAGTCCTAGAGTGGCCTTTTAAAGAGGACTTTTTCAGCTTTAGAGAGTCCCCGTGGCTGCTGAGGCAGGGTCTTCTGCATCTGTGCAGTAGTTAATGCCTATTCCACTAGTCAACACTTGAGTAGTATTTCTCAGCTACTAGGTACAAGGCTTGTTGCTGGAGACACAAAGAGGGAATACACAAGATTCCAGCCCATATGGGACAAATACCATTTGGGAAGACAGCTATATCAATAGGTTATTATATAAACAGTTACAGTGTGTTATGTGCTGTAAAAAAAGGCTGTAATATATACTGTATTATGGAAGCATAGCTGAAGTAAGGTTTACACCTGACCTTGGCCATATCTGAGCAGGACCATAATAGATATATAAGATTTTTCCAAATGGAAAAGGAAAAGAAGAACATTCTGGAGAAAGGAATCAACATGAGCAAAGGAAGTGGTCTGCAGTGGTTAAAATGGTTGTAGGAGGAGGAAATGGTAGGAAGTGAGGCCAGAAAGATAGGTTGAGGCAAGATTGTAAATGGCTCTTGGCCAAGCTAAGGAATTTGGCCCTTATATAGCTCTTCTGGGATTCACTTATGGGAGGCGAATTTGGTAATTAATATGATCAGATCTGTTTAAAAAAAATAATTCTGACTACAGTGTACTGTAGTAGCATGCAGTACTACTCCATGGAAAAGAAGCTGTTCTTCAGCTCTTCCAGTACAGAAACTCAGCCTGCTCAGAACTGACCATGTTCCAGGGGCCTGATTCATCAAATATGGATTGAACAGTATTTTAATTTGTCTATTTTTAATAAAATATATCTATGATGGCAATCCATTTTGGGTGTTTGGAATCATGAAGCATAAATCAGGAGGTTGTCTGAGCATAAAATTAACCAAAGAACTTGAATTTTGTAGGAATTTGTCTTTTGTTCCCTGGGTTTATTTTTGTCTGTGTTGTCTATACTGATCATGTAGAAATAGAGTACCCTTCCCTTTTCTATAGTTATAAATTAACAACAGACTTTATTGATGTCAAATTTCTTTTTTAACAGCTACTGAAATTAAATAAGTATACTTTAATAGGTAACAATGTTTTGTACATCAGTCATATTTTCCTAAGAACATACCCTGTTCTATGGATTTTACATGAGTTTCCTAATTACTGTCTAAAGCCATTTATATCCGTTTCTTTAGAAAGAGTTAATTTTACTTGTAACTAAACTGACCCATTTTAAATTAGTTCCTTTTCAGTGAGGATTAAGTAGTTTTAGAGAGGTACTTTTTATTGACCTTGCACTTAATTTCTAGGGATGAGCTCTGAGTTTTGTAACCATCATATCCAAAAAGGAGGTTTAAATTGTAAATATAGATGTAAGTCTTTTCTGGTCCTTGATACAGAATACACCATTGTTTTTTTAAATGTGTGGACTAAATTTGAAGTACGGGCAGTATAGTTATAAGTTTAATGAAAGCTTCCAGAAAGTATTCACAAAACCAGATCTTGTTCATGGGCCCCTCAAGTTCTTGATGACAAACAGGGTTCATAGTCTCATAATACCGAGAATCACTAGGTGGTTCTTTTCATTTAACAGTGGCCTCCAGAATCTAGGAATTGTAAAAGAAATGGAGAGTGGGTTTAGATAAGATAGAGGGTTAATTCAGGTCTAAATGTTTTCCTCCCTCCCTTCCTTCCTGCCTGCCTGCCTGAGAGGTTGTAGGCTAACAGAACAATCATGCATAAAATACAAGATTCCTGCATATCACCCTATTATTAACACATTGCCTTAGTGTGGTGCATTTGTTACAATTGATGAAAGAACATCTTTATGATTGTACTATCAACTAAAGTCTATGTTGTAATTTAAAGTTTACTGTTTGGGTTGTGTGGTTCCATGGGTTTTTGTAAAAAAAATTTGCTCTAATACCAATTATACAACCTGACATTTCCCCTTTTATTCACATTCATTTATACAACTCAGTGCTGTTAATTACACTTACAATGTTGTGCTACCATCACCACCATCCATTTCCAAAACATTTTTATCATCCCAAATAGAAATTCTGTACATTTTAAATCTATACATTTTAAATCTATTTCCTACTCCCGCTCAGTCCCCTGGTGAACCTATATTCTAGATTCTGACTCTAAGTTTGCTTGTTCCAATTATTTCTTATCAGAGAAATCATACAATATGTGCCTTTTTTATCTGGATTATTTCACTCAACATGGTGTCTTCACCAAAACTTCAGTTCCCTTTTAGGACTGGATAATATTCCATTGTGTGTTTATACACATTTTGTTTATCCATTCATCAGTTGATGGACACCTGGGTTGCTTCCATCTTTTAACAATTGTGAATAATGTCGCTATGAACATCAGTGTGCAAATATCTGCTCCAGTCCCTGCTTTCAATTCTTTAGAGTATATACCTAGAATGGGAATACCAGGTCATATGGTAACTCTATACTTAACTTTCTGAGGAATTTCAAAACTGTCTTCCACAGCAGCTGCATCATTTTACATTCCCACCAGCAATGAATGAGTATTCCTATTTCTCCATATCCTCTCCAACACTTGTAATTTTCTGGGTTTTTAAAAAGTTTTTTATTATTAATAGCCATTCTAGTGGGTATGAAATAGTATCTCATTGTGGTTTTGATTTGCATTTCCCTAATAGCTAATAATGTTGAGCATCTTTTCATGTGCTTTTTTTTCAGCCACTTATATATTCTCTTTGGAGAAATGTCTATTTGAATAAAGTCTTTGGCCCATATTTAAATTGGGTTGTCTTTTTATTGTTGAATTGAAGTATTTCTTTATATATTCTGGATATAAATTTCAAAATATTTTCTCCCATTTTACTTTCATGATGAAGTCCTTTGAGGTATGAAAGTTTTTTATTTTGGTGAGGTCTCAGTTATCTATTTTTTTCTTTTGTTGCTTGTGCTTTGGGTGGTAAGTCTAAGAAACTATAGCCTAACACAAGATCTTTTATTTTTCCTACTCTTCTTTTTAATTTATTGGATACAGTACTGTACAACATTCATATACTGATAATTTATTTTAGCTCTCATTTTATAAATAAAAACAATGGGAAAAAAGACAGCAAAATTCATACCTAACTGTAGTAGCATTATCTTTGACAGATAGATAAAGGTAAATTATATTTTACTCTTTTGCTACTTCCGTATTCTCTAAATTTTCTACAAGGACATATTTTGTAATAATAAAACGTTATCAACATTTTAAAAAAGATAATGAGTTCATAATTAAGTTCAGTTCTAATCAACAAGATTCAGTAATAATGAGGATTGGAAAGGAGGAAGAGTCAAAAGATGTAGGCCGTTTCCCTGCTTTACAGGAGGCTAAACATCTTAAAGGTAAATTGATCATATAGAAGAGCCCCAAGAAGAAATTCCTTCAACTGACTATACTGAATAGTTTTCCATCTTCATCTTCCTTCCAACTCTCCTGTCCCCTATTTCTAGTTCTCCTCTTTACACTTTTCTTCTTTCCTCTTTTTTCCCTTCCCCCTCTTTTTTCTTTCTTCTTTCTTCCTCTCTCTCTCTCTCCCCCCTTTCTTTCTCATACCTTACCTCCCTTCCTGACCATTATCTCAATTACTCTACTGCAGTTACACCTCCTTCAGAGTTTTCTACCCTTCTTCATATCTTTCTCATCACACTGTTATGTTCTTGTCTTCTGCTAAGTCGCCGTGTCAACATACAAGGCTGCCTTTTTCACGCTAATGGTGTGCTGGTTTGAAACTGGTTGTGTACCCCAGAAAAGCCATGTTCTTTCATCCTGATTCAATATGGTTCTCATGGAACCTTCTGATTAGGTTGTTTCCATGGAGATGTAACCCACCCAATTATGGGTGGGACCTTTTTTTTAAAAAAGTTTTTATTGAAAAATCTTCACATGCATGCAATCCACCCACAGTATACAATCAGTGGCTCACAATATCATCACATAGTTGTATATTCATTACAATGATCATTTTTAGAACAATTGCATCACTCCAGAAAAACAAAAACAAAAGCAAAAACTCATATATCCCATACCCCTTAACCCTCCCTGTCATTGGCCACTAGTATTTCAGTCTATCCAATTTTTTTATCCCTTATCCTTCCCTATTATATTTCTATTTTTTTTCTTATTTTTTCACTCATTTGTCCATACTCAAGATAAAAGGAACATCAAAACCAAAGTTTTCACAAGTTTTCATGATCACGTTATAAAAGCTTATATACTAACACAAGATCTTGAAAACTGCCTCCCTATGTTTTCTTCTTAGAGTATTATAGTTCTTATAATAATATTTAGGTCTTTGGTCCATTTTGAGTTGCTTTTTATATTTGCTGTGAGGTAAAGAATTAAAGTCTAATGTAGTAGCAGTAACTAGCCTCCTAAAAAGTTAAAAAAAAAATTTTCTTGTATTCCAATACTGAAAGTATGTATATGGTTTTTATATTTGAAGATATGATCTGAACAAAATATGAATAGTTGCATATATAATTGAAAATATGACAAGTGACCATTTAGCCACAAATAAATATACATAGATTAATTTTTAACTGAAATATATTTTTCTGTTTACTAAAATAATGCATGTTCATTGTAGAAAATTTGGAACAGACTGAAAAATACAAAATGGAAAATCTGAATCTCCTATACATCTATCACTCAGCTTTATCCATATTAGCATTGATGTATATCCTTCTAAGTCTTCTTTTCTCTCTGTATTTATATATATCTACTATTAAACTAAATTTTAATCACATAGTACATATTATGTTGTATCCCAATCTTTAGGCTAAACAACATAACATGAACATAATTTTTATTGACTTCGTAGGATTCCAGAATATGACACTACTGTAGTTTGTTTAATGAATATTATAGTTCCCTTTCTGTCCTTTGTTTTTATTTCTTTACTGTTATCCTTGCCTATAAATTTTGGGGCACATTTTATTTCCTTAAGACAAATTTCAGGAAGTGGAATGCTTGGGCAATATGTAGGAATATTTTAAAGGTTAAAGGTCATTTTTAATATACATTTATAACCACTCTGCAGAGTCACATGCCATAGCCTATTTTAGACAATGTCTTTGTTCAGCCATTCACTTCATTTCTGATTACTTCCTCCTGGCTGGTTTGTCTGCTACTATATTTTACTAAAAATGCCATCCTGTGCATCATCAGTGTGACCTTCTTTTCCTCCTCTCCATGCCATTTTGTTTTCCGTTTACAGAGAATGTCTCCTTTTCATCCTTTGCTGCTATCATTCCCGGCTTATACTGTATGTTATTTGCCACGTATGTGATTCGGTGTTTATAGATTGCTGAGATATTAGAAAGATATTGTTTCTTCTGTTGAACTATTAAGAGCTTTGCGTGGCTCATAATTGATATTCTCTAAGTTGTTAAACTAATTATGATCCATGTTTTGATTTTGTAATTGATGATAACATGTGGCTTTTCTTTTGTTTTCAAGTACATACTATCCTCAAATCATTTTCTATTTTGGTGTCGATTAGTACATAATTTGACGAGCCATGATAATTTGCTGTTATCTTGGTAGCAGAATACACGATGCTTTAGGGTAAGCACAGTATTTTCCAGTATAGCCTGATACATACATGTAGCCTAGGTCACCGTTAGGTTCACCGACTCTGGGCTAACTCTAGAGTCATCCATTAACTTTTATATATTGTCTTCCCTTCAGGAACATAAGGATTTGGTTGTTTAAGGATTTGGAATGATCATAGCCTGTAGGAAAAAAAAGCAGAAGGTAAGGAGGGGATCCTACAGGTTGGCAGATAGCAAGCCAGTCTAGTGACAAGGCTAAATATTAAATGGATTGTAAAACTATTTCATGATTATTTCACCATTTATTGTAATTTCCACATCATGAATTTCAGTTCATTTTTTGGATCCAAAGTTACATACACAACTCAATCTTATTCTATTTAATCCAGCATTAATATGAATGAAGTAAAAGGCTGAAAATTGGGGTGAAATAGATGAAAACCTGAATGATTTAGGTTTTCAGTGATTTTTTTTTCTTTAAAAATAAAACTATTTACATATATTTTCAGATATCAAATGACTTGTGCAAGTTTTCCCCCCTTAAAATGCTTTATCTTTCTATGCAAATGATAAAATGCCCTGCTGAAGAATTTATAGACTAGGTAGAAAGACATTATCAGTTTAGAGAATGAAAACACAAAACTTATCTGATACAAAATATCATCAACAGATTAAAAGTAGAAGGATCAGCCAAAGTACGGCAGGAAAATGCAAAGAAAAAAACAGCAGTAGTTATAGTGTCAGGATTCAAGAATTAGGTGAAGCTTATTTCAATGGCATTTAATTCTTATTTAAAATAAATAATATATTTGAAATTTATAATGGAAAGGATTCAAATTTTTAAAATAATTTTAACATTATAAATAACTACAAACTTCCTATACTCATTAACTTTATTGAAAAAAAATTTTTTTTGGTCAAAGCTGTATTTTCTTTATATAACATGGCTCTCAATTATTTAAGTTTAATCTGTGGAATCAGAGATGATTCATAAGTATGCTAGCTTTGTTAAAATAAATAATCATTTTTTTCTAAGGGAACTATAGAACTATAAAAATAAAATATACCTCTGAGTTATGGATAATATGTATAAAATTATTTCAAAGAATAGAATGCATTTTTAAAGGAAATATTAACTTTCTGAGTACCACCTTATATTATAAATTAAATGAAGGCACATTCACATTTATTGTATTAACCATTTAAATGTATTTGATTTGAAGTCAGTCTATCTTTTGGAAAGATTGGGAGGGGAAGTTAGAAGGACTAATGCATACTTTCCCTCTTGAGACACTGAAAGGTACCCTAGCATAAATTTGACAAAGAGGGAAAAAAGAGCATGTGATTATTTCTGATTCTCTTAGTCATTTGTCTTGAGGAAAAAATTGCTACCTTCTAGTAACAAATTTTCTGAGACTTACAGTGATTCCATGATTGGTACTGATTTCACGTAATTATAATTTAAATGAGATTTAGTATTTCTAAGTAATTAAAGTAGAATTGAACATCCTACAGATGCTATACTATTTATATTCATTGATGGCCTACTTTTTCTGACCTAAAAAGCTAAATAAGGGAGGGATTTGTCTTTGCCTTTAAGGGATTTTCCCTCTAAAAGAGATTAGTTCACTGTCACTGCTGTTTATTTTCACATGACATTTTTCTAGAATCCTTAAAAAATGCTACAGTATTAAACTAATGAATAGCAAAATTGAATTAATCTTCTCCCAAAGGAAAAAAGGACTTGGCAGGTCAGGTACGGCAGGTCAGATCTCTCTGCCCCCTCCAATCAGAAATTAAGTGTTAAGTTTTATAAACAGGTTCTTTAAACCAAAGATGAGATCTTTGGATCAGAAAAACATACATGAAGCATTAGTTTGAAAATACTATTATGACATTTCTTAGAATACTTCTCTTACAGTTCTCATTTTAAATATTTTAGAATCTACTCCAGGAAGAAAAAACTCAACAAATGTACTTTGTTAATGTTTTATTTAGTAGTTTGTTTTTTCCCATAGATTATGTTTACTATTTAATATAAATGTTTACTATTTAATATAAAGTGTATACACACATGTGTTTTGTTGTTGTTGTTTATTAATGCATGGTGCTTAACAGAGGCCTAGCTTTGGTGCTTTCAGGTTGAGAACTACAGAAATGAAATGTAGAAGATTAAAGTAGGTCTAACAGTACTATAGTGTAGCAAAGGGGAAGTCCCTGAGCTTACTTACATTGTCTTGCCTCTGGTGGAGTTCACTTTCATTGTTACAGTCTAGGCCTGTCTTCCTGTGAGTGGAAGAAATACACAAATTGTAGAAAAATCTCAGGAATATTATCATTAAGTAACTTTTTAGAACAATATGTTATTGTCAGGTATTGGGAGTGTCAGTGCGGACAGCAGAGGGAAGAATAAAAATAAGAATTGGATTTGTTTCTTTTAATTAATTCCAAAGGGCAAAAGCAAAATGATGCATAGATATGACAGCTTCTATAAGTATGATGCAAGGAGTTCTCTGTGGGTCTTTATGGGATGGGAACTAGCATTTAAAATTTGACCTGACTGAGGTGGTGCCAGGGTGGTTGAGTGGCAGAATTCTCACCTGCCATGCCAGAAACCTGGGTTCGATTCCTGGTCAAGTTAATTTGACTGTTCTGCTTTTTTTTACATGTAGGCTATAGTGGAAATGACCACATTTTAGGATCAAGAATCTTGATTCCACAAATGTTAAAATAAATTTAGTAGGTTGAAATCCTGGTGATCAGTGAAGGGGAGGGGTAAGGTGTATGGTATGTATGAATTTTTTTCTGTCTTCTTTTTATTGCTTTTTTTGAATTGATGCAAATGTTCTAGGAAATGATCATGATGATGAATATACAACTATATGATGATAGTTTGAGTTATTGATTTATAACAAGAATGGAAAGATCACATGATAAGAATGTTTGTGTGTGGTTATGTATCATAAATAAAAAATAAAGTAATTAATATTCTCACAAGCAATGTGGACAACCAAAGCTGTAAGCTGAGCCCCCAGTCTTGGGGCTTGTTCATATGAAACTTAACCCCACAAAGGATAGGTCAAGTCTACTTAAAATTTAGGCCTAAGAGTCACCCCCAGGAGGGCCTCTTTTGTTACTCAGATGTGGCCTCTCTCTCCAGCCAACATGATGAGCAGTCTCACCA
>PVIY010038407.1:0-23930 GCA_004026745.1 Myrmecophaga tridactyla | reverse complement strand
GGGGCTTGCCTGAAATCTCTAAAGTCTACGTTAGATTTGGCCATGGCTGTTGACCCGCTTTAACTTGGAAGTTCTATCTATGCCCCCATTTTTCTCCCTCTTTACTTATTACAGCTACAAATATTCTTTTCAAAGAAGCTTCCCATCTATACTATCCTGCTTCCCCTAACCACAGATATAAAAATTATCATCAGTGGGTCACAGCAAGTGTTTTGATGCATGAAGAACAGAAATTATTCAAAAGGAGACACTAAGATTCTGCATACTATTAACCTCTAGAACAGCTATGGAACCTAGTCACCTACAGCCTCATGTAAAGTGCTGGGTAGAAGGCCCAAGGAACACAAGCTAGCGAATCCAAAAGAGGTCTGTAACATGGCATCCTTTGCCAGTCATGTCCATGAGTGAATGCCTGGATCCTACACTCGGACCGGGATGCAGCTGGCAAGGGTGGAGGTTGGGCAGTCAAAGCTTTTATTTCTTTTTTAATTACAGGCAGTTAAAACATTGTTTTTTAGAGATCACATGATGAGATCAGTCTCTGGAGCTGGGTTAAAGTGAACTGATTTCAGTTATTTTCTCCTATCCTTAATTTCTATAGCTAACCTAAGGACTTATTATTAAAACCAAGGGTATGATGAGGTCGCCTCAAATCTGAATTAGGTTAAAGGATATCCAAGCAATGTGAGAAAAACAAAAAGGTTTTCATGGTGTTGGGCCCTAAAATCAAAGGATTTAGTTTCCCTTTGATCATTCTGTGCTGGAGCTACCATCACCAGGCCCTGCATTCCCCAGCGGCCTCAAACCCACCACCTCTGGGTGTCCCCATCAACTCACTCTCTCCCCTTAGTTTCTAAGAAGCAGCAAGAGATGCTACTAACTTTTAAGTCCTACAGGCAATATTCAGATTTATTGCCACTGAAATGCAAAAACAAAGTAGAAAAAAAGTCATAATTTTAACATAAAATGGCTACAGTAGCTCCCAGAAATATCAGAAAACAAAGCTTTCCCTTCAGAGAGTACAAGAAAATAATCAAATTTAGTTTCAAAATTTGATCTTAAAAACGATCTTTGTTCATTGGTAGAACATCATAGTAACTGTTTCAGAAATGGAAATTAGAAAGAAAATTATTTTGGAAGTATTCTTTTGAACAAAATCAAAAGAACGATGTTCTTTCAAGAAAAACTGAGTGAAATTCTACAGCTTAAATGTACTTCTTATGTTTAAAAAACATGCCTAAATCATCAATTTTGAATATTCTCGAAACTCTGTATTGATGGAAATTTACATACTGTCGAATAAATACCAAATAAAATAATTATTATTCTCCTAATTGTATGTTAAGCAAACGCTCTTTAACTCTGTTGTCACCTCTAAGCATGAGCACAGCTTGGCCCATTACAAATAATTAGTCCTACAGAAACAGAAATTTTCAAATACAAAGTTTCCACAGTCCTACTAAATTCTTATAAAATATGTTCTACCCCAACTCTGATACCTACTGATGTAGGCCACTCTAAATTGCCCATCTTATTGGTGAAATTAGTGAAAGGCTGTAATACAGTCCATCTAAAGTAATATTAGAAATAAGAGGGTAATCTAACCCAGCTTATTCCCCAAAAGAAATGCTTTCCCATAGGAAACTGCTGAGACAGCTCAGCAGAGCATTAAATATCTGCACAAGGGAGATGATTCCCCTGTTGAATTGTGACTTTTTACTGATCTCCCTGACTCCCACTCCCCTCTTCTGTAAATACTAGGTACTGACACATACCTAAAGGCTGATACTTTAAGGTAAACCGAGTATACCAAGTGTTCTCAAGCTTCTTCAGAGCTTCATTATCATGCAGTGGAAACACCTGAATCACAATACCAGAGGTGAGCAATCTTCTCACTGCAGAGGGAAAATGTGACAAACTACATTAAACAGATCGGAGACTGTTCATGACGCTTCATCAAATAGGATAAGCGGATACTACAGAAAGATCAATGTTATTCTACTGCCTACTCCAAAGGTGTATATTCTTTTATTTTTCAGAATGTAAATATCATTATTTTCTTTGACAACAAAAGCAATACGAGTTGATATAAATTTTTAAAACAAACAGAAATGTACACATTTGAATGTGAAAGGCTCCTATTAATCTCCCCTTTTCCCCCCCAAAATAGCCACTGTTGATAGCAATTTAGCATATAGCCAGACTTCAGAAAAGTGCATCCATAAATGCGTACTTTTAAAACAAAAATGGGATCATTCTATACACATTGTTCTGTCCTCTTTCATCATGTAATACTATATATTGAAAATTTTTCCATGTTAATATAAATAGAACATGACATGTTCTCTTCAACAGTGTCACAATATTGCTGTATGAAATAATACTATAATTAAACTATTGCTCTATTAAAGAATATTTCATTTTTTCCTTTTTTTGTTGCTATTATAAATGACTAGAAATTCTTCTACATACATCTTATCTTTCCCCATATCTACTATTTCTTTGTAATATACACTTTGAGGTGGAATTGCTAGGTCCCAGGGTGTATGTATTTTAAATTTGGACAGATATTATAAAACTGCCCCTAGAAAAATTTTACCAGGCTGACTTCTCACTACAATGAAGATAAGAAAATGTTCAGTTACTTTCATTGTTTGGATACTGAGTACTTTCAATCATTTTTCTCTTTTCTAATCTGATAACAAAAGCTTACACTCAGAAATAGCAAATATCAAAATCAAATAAAGATTTCCTATTTTCAGCAGTCATTTGACTAGTATAGAATTAATACTCGTGCACATCCTGCATCCTTTACCAGCCACATCCACATGGGCGCATGGAAGAGACAGATGATTTCAAATACAATATCCTCTGGCAGTATTAAACACAAATGTGGCATTCTCTTGTCTACAATTACTTAGGGTGGCTTAATGGGGAGAGAGGGGATGGATCTTCAGGTCCTCAAAAGGAAATGTGTCCAGTGGATATGAAGAACTCAAGTGCAATGGCTTGTACCATATGTGGGGAGTTAGGACACATGAGTTCCTAATGGTTTCTTACTAAAGAATATGGGTGCTAATAAGATACACCCCATCTCCTAGCTAGCTTGTCACCAAAGACAAGTGATGAGAACATCAGGTATCTGGCCCATCCATGAAGACTGGCAAACAAATGCCGGCGGCATGGAAGAGACAAAGGATTTAAGTTTTCAATGTAGAAATACTACATATAACAAAGAGAGAGAGCATATTCTCAGGACAGGTCCCTGAACATAAAATCTTCAGGGTCATTTTTTATTATTATCATTTTTTGTATGCTGTATGGCGGGGTCACATTTCATTATTTTTCCATGAGAGTAAGCCCCTTATTGCAGCATCATTTGTTGAATTTGTTTTGTTTTGTTTGTTTGTTTGTTTTTTGGAGGGAAGTGCATGGACTGGGAATCAAACCCAGGTCTCCAGCATGGCAGGCAAGAACTTTGCCTGCTGAGCCACCATAGCCCGCCCTCTGGTAGAATTCTTACCTGCCATGAGGGAAACCTGGGTTCAATTCCTGGTGCTTACCCATGCAAAAAAAAAAAGAATTCTACCATGGTAATTTAAAAGTAAAAATAACTTCTTAAAAATAGAAAAATTTTTTAAAAATCTGAAAAAAAGATTCTTAATATACAGTTTTCTTACAATTATATCTCATGTGTACAGAGGGAAAAAACTTGCCAGCTAGAGCTGTGATGGAATCCTCCTTCTTAATGATTGAAAAAAAGTATATATTCAAAATATCAGCAACTAGGATTATAAAGACATAAGGTTTAATTTATAGCAGCTTCTGGTATTGTCACATCTATTTTTTTCATATTTTTATTCTAAAGTATTTCAGCAGATTTTTCTTTGGCTAATGTGTGAACACTGATCACCCATCAACTATTCTGATTCTTATCCCTTATTTGGGAATGCCCAAGTTGTAGCTGGTTCTTTTTTCCTGTTACTGTTCTTTTCAATTTCTATATTGTTTTTAAACTTTGAACTGACTTAAGGCATCTACATTATTAAATTTCTATTTCTAAGTTGATTTTTTATAAATGGCCCTTTTTAGGACAGAAGACAGTCCAGGCTGACATAATAACCAGCTTGTATATTTCTAAAAATAGGACAGTGAACTGAAGGACTCAGAGAATATAAAGCTGCAGGTCCTAAATTACTGGGCTTTTCTTCACCATCAATGCCTAAAGCATGGTTTGGTTTCTAAACACGTTTTGGTTTCTAAAAACAGACTTTTGTTGTTTCTGCTTTTTTGTGTGTTTGTTTATTAAAATCTGTCCACCTTCTCAGGGTAGCTAAGAGCATAACTGACAGGAACCTTACCTTCAAAGGAAAATATGGTGCTGTGCAGGCCTATCTAAAGAAAGGAACAACTTTGAGAGCCCTTCTTTAAGAATGCTGAACGATCTCCTGCCAAGTACTATGGGTTACTATAACAGCCATTTCGCAATTACTACCCAAATCAAAATCTAATTTAAGGGAGGCTGTAAGTAACCTGGTTTATAGTAAAACCCTCTAAATTAAATAAGGTAATAACAATACTAATACAGTACTGCTACTGTCTTTGAGTTATGTGATGTGTTTACTTCAAAGGTAAAAACAAAAATCTCTCTCATGACTCCTTATGGTGTCCCTGTGCAACAGGAAGGGCGGGTCCTGTCTCCATTCCAGCAACAGGGTGATGAGTGCACAGAGCCAAACAAGCATCAGCAGTCTTTGGGGAATGAGAGTGGCACCCTACCCTTTCCCCTCAGCAGCTGCTGTGCCCTGGCCCTGAGTCTAGCTTTCAAGTGTGAACTGACCACTGTGTATTCATAAGGGAAAAAAAAAGACTGCTTCTGAGGGATAGCTGTGTTTTCAAAATATACTTTTATTTTCCCCATACTGTTTTCATCCCTAATTAATATAAAAACTACATATATGTATGTGGCAAAAAAACCTACATATATATATGTGTGTGTATATATGTGTATATATATCAAATAGCAGGCATGTGCATATAAAACACAGCATAGATCTGCTACATGCTATTCACTTGAAATTTACTCCATTATTCTCAGAAGGCTGCATCTGACCACTAATCAACTTATATATCAAAAATATTCAGAATGTTACCACAGTATTCTAAAAGAATTAACTACATAACATTACATATAATATGTGTCACATTCCCATCAATCAAAATAGAATGGTCACCTGAGAGACAGATCATCAGAGACAGAGTTCTAACCTAAACTAAATAATACCCCTGAGGATACAGTTAATATATAAGACATTGTTGGACCCCTTATAACTGCTCTTTCTAAAGAAAATCTTTCATTGGGTTTTTTGCATGGATATTAGGTATTAAGAACCAATAGGAGAAGGCAAGGTCTGATGGTATGAGGGGATCTTAGCTCACACAGAAAATGAGGAATGGGATGGCGGTTAAGATGAACACTTGACAACTAAGACACGCACAGACCCAGTTTTTAGTTCCCTGAGTTGCTTCTCATTTGATAGAATGCGGAGGCCCTGAAGTGCACAGCTCATAGCACCACCTAACTGTCTCAGACAATACAATTTGCTACCTACCTAACCAAAGCTTCCTATCTAAACGTTACGTTATGGCCTGTGAATTTATAATTATCGTGTGTAGAAATAAAATGAAAAATGAATAAATAATAAAACCTAAGATAACGGAGAGCGGTTCTCCTGGAAGCCAGGCTGGCTCCCACCATGCTGACGGGACCCCCGGAGCAGTGAGAGCCCCTCCCCATAAGCCTCAAAGAAGAGGTGCCCAAGGCAGCACTCCCGCCCCAACACCACAGACCCCAAAGGCCAAAAGAAGCCCTTCCGCTTACTTCTGTGGACTGCTTTATTGACAATCCAGTATCTTAAGTTACTCTAAGTCTTATTAGTTCTGAAATCCGCACTTTGAAAATAGTTAGCAGTTCATAATTATGCATATAGCATGTCCTTTTCAACCAAATATTGTGGTACATATCTAAATTGATATAAAATATAACATAGCATTTAAGAATCACATTTCTGAAAGATTAGAGGAAGAGAATAATGCAGAATTTAAAAATCCAGCCTGGATAATTTAAATATGAGTCTTATCCCAGACTGTATATATATTAAAAAAAAAAAAACTTTCAAATGACTACGATTGAGATGATTTTATTGTTTCTATATACAAAAAAAAAAAGAAAGAAAGAAAAAAAGATCCTGGTTTACAAAAGCCTTGTTCTGCCAGTGAGGAAGTTATTTCTAGTCCAGCTTCACCAAACAGGCTACCTACACACCCAAGAGAAATCTATTTACATATTTCCTCCAAGGTTTTCATTCAGTTGAAAATTTCTCTCTTTGAAGCAACTAGAGGCATCTGGAAAACTGCTGCTCCAGAGACCCATCTGAAGAAAGAACATACCCACTCTTTTCTCTGTCCCAGCCACCCCCAAGAGGTTGTACCCACGCAGAAACTCACAGATGGAAGCAGTGATTTACACAAGATGGTCAGATTAATGCAGATGAACAGGACGAAGCAGGGATGCTTACACTGATAGCCAGGACAGGGCCTCAGACAGCTTTGTACATTTTATTTGATGCAGAACCCAGCTGTGTCTAAAAACATGCCTTCCCACTAAAAGACCAAACAAGATTTAAAATTTAGGAAAGGCATCAAACTGCTTAAATATAGCGTGCGGAACTTCTAGTTACAAATAAAGACATGTCTGCCTTTTCTTGTCCACAACACTTAATTAAAAACAACAAGGTAAGTAAAAAACATACAAAGAAATCTCTATGTTTGATAAAAGTAAGGGGAAAAAAAGCAACAATAAGCCCAAATTATGAAAAAGGGTATTGAACATCAGCTCAGGGTGATGGAGTAAACTAAGAGCACAGACACCTCTGCATACCTGGTCAAGCAGGCAGACAGAGGACTCTCCTAGGCATGGAGGGATGGGAAACCACTCTTCTCTTGCCCAGATGCAGGCAAAGAAGGAACTCCTAGAGCATGTCTGCTGCCTGCCTGGCACCACAGCCAGGCAACAGAGGTGAGGCTGGAGAGAGAAAGTGCAGGTCTGCTCTCTTGGATAAAAGAGCTGGCTGCTAGATTCCAGAGACAGAAGGCAAGCATCTTTGGAACTACAGATCTTGGTTGACCAATAAATCTAAAGGCCAAACCTAACAAAACCCTTTCAAGAGCAGGGCTTCACAGAGGCCCCCTGAAGACTTCACAGAGGCCTAGGAAGACTCAAGAAGAGCTCACTGCTGGCCAAACTCCAAGCTTCCAGCTATGAGAGTTCCCTACTGAGGCCCCAAGTACCCCTCTCCCCACCCCACCCCCAGCACACTCCCTTCTGAAAACAGCCAGCTGGAAAAAGTATTACATTAAAAGGTTAAGTAATAATAAGAAAAAAACTAGCATAGAACTGTGCAAAAAACCTACAAGAAACAAAAAGAAAAACAATAAACAAAGGTAAAGAAACTGGAAAATTACATTATCGAGCATTGAAAACCTGAAATTCTTCATGAACTTTTATAAATTGAAGCAACCATTGAAATTAAACTTTGAAGAGCCAAGAGAACTAAGGAAAGAGTTCAAAAAAGCAACTTAAGAGAAAAATAAAACTATTATAAGTAAAAATAATAAATAATTAAAAATAATAATAAAAGCTACAAAAAGACAAAGGTGAAAAACACAAAGAAATGGTAGACAAACCTAAGAAAATTAAGAACGAAGACTTGAAAAACTCACAGGGAAAATGTAAGACCTAAGAGAGCGTGTGTGTGTGTGGGTATGCGTATATATGAAATTTAACACTGATATAAAGTTTTATCCCTTCCAGGATCACATATTATCTTTGCTATTATCTCTTTAGTTGCTCTTTTTTCAATTTTATTGTGGGAAAATATATGCAACAATAAACTTTCTTATTTCAATCATTGCCAAGCATACCATTCACTGGGATTAATCACATTCACAATACAGTGGTACCCTTGCCACCTTCCACTACTAAAACTTTCCCATTTCCCCAACAGAAACAGCATACACACCTGCATTAATGTACGTCCCCCACCTCTGGCAGCCTGTACTCTAATTTCTGTCTCTACAAGCTTCCATATTCTCCAATATATTCTTTGTCATTACCATCAGGATTAAATTTAACATCCTAAATATGCAACAATCTTATTTGCTTTATTTTTTGGGGGGATGCGGGTAGTGTATGGGCCATAAACTGAACCCCGGTCTCCCCCGGCCATATATACACTTATTTGCTCTAATATACAAAGTACGTTCTTATACCCCCTTTATCTCCCCACCTTTATGCAGTCTTGTCACAAATTACATATGTACACATTATGAGTCCAAACTACTGGTTTATCATTATATTTTATATGCTTCCCTTTCAGATCCTTCAGGGGGTAAAAATACAATAGTACCGGCATTTATATTTAACCCTGTCATAATCCTTACCAGAGATAACTTTATTTCTTCATATGGCTTCGATCTATTGTCCTTTCCTTTCACCCTGCAGAACACTCTTTAGTTTCTCTTGTAGGGCTGTTTAGAGTTGATCAATGTCCTCAGCTTTCATTTATAGAAAGATGTCTTAATCTCTCTCTCATTTTTGAAAGACAGTTTTTCCCAATACAGAATCCTTGATTGGCAGTTTTTTGTTTTCAGCAATTTAAATGTTACCCCACTACCCTTCTTGCCTGTGTGGTTTCTGATGAGAAATTGGCACTTGTGGCTCCCTTGCATGTGACATGTTGCTTCCTACTTGTGGCTTTCAGAATTCCCTCTTAATCTTTGGCATCTGATAGTTTGATTATAACTAATATTGTGAGACTATTTGGGTTTATCCTGTTTGGAGACGGCTGAAAGTCTTACATACATTCATGTCATTCGTTAAATTTGGAACGTTTTCAGCCATTATTTCTTTGAATATTCTCTCTGCCCCTTTCTCTCTTTCATCCTCTTCTGGAATCCTCACAATGCATATATTGGTGTGCTTGATGGTGTCCCACAGGTTCCTCAGGCTCTGTTCATTTTTTTTTTAATTCTTTCTTTCTTTCTTTTCCTCAGACTGGATGATTTTCATTGTCTTATCTTCAAGTTCATGGATTCTTTCTTCCGCTAGATCCAATCTGCTGTTGATGCCCTCTAGGGAATTTTTAGATTTCTATTACTATAGCCTTCAGTTCTGTTTTTGGTTCCTTTTCATAATTTCCTTCTCTCTGTTGATATTCTCCTTGTGTTCTTCTGTCGTTTTTCCAACTTCCTTTATATTTTGTCCATGTCTTCCTTCAGCTATTTGAGCATTTTTAAGTCTTTGTCTGGTAATAATCCAGGTCTTATCTTTCTCATTAATAGTTTCTCATGCTTTAATTTTTACCTTTGCCTGTGCCATCATTTCCTGTTTCTTTGTATGTTTTGTAAACCTTTAGGAAAATGGACATTTTTTAGACACTGAGGCATCTGTTTTTTAAGCTTGTATCCAGGTAGTATTATGACAGAACTTTCCGTGAATGTCAGGAGCTAACAAAGATTAAAAAGAAGGAAGAAAAGAAAACACCTTTTGCAGCCCTTGCAGACTGACTTGTATGAGCGCTCTCCTCCAGGGTTCACCCATACAGTAAGTTCACAGAATAGCTCCAGGCCAAATCATAAGGGCCTCCCTGATACTTTCTGCACATGCATCTTGTCTTGGACATGCACATGTGGCCCAGGGAATTCCCCTGTTTATACCGTTACAAACGTGCCCTCTTCCCTAGGAAACAGTCTCCTCACGGTCCCAGGCACTGGACTATCTGTCCTACAGTCAGAAATCCTTTCTGCCAGGAAGCACAACTTGATTGCTCAGCCACAGCATTCTCTACTAAAGCTCTGTGAATTGCCTTCTACATGCTGGGCAAGTACTGGGATGGCAAGTCCATGAAGCCACCACAAGACAGACTGGGCTAGATATACATATTTCCAGTGTGTATAAGAGATTTACTCTGTTCCCTCTGGAATCAGGACCAGGGATCTGCAACAGGAACACAGGCCAGCTCCATACCAAGGCAATAAGAGGTGGGGGGAGGGGCAGCCAGGGCAACATAAGAACCTACTACCTTTAAGTAGCCTTTTCTTTTTGATTCAGCACTCACCCTGTTATTGCACTACTTTGATTGTTTTCTGGAGCAGATGTTTCTGCCAGTTCTTTCTGCCAGTTGTTCAAAGATTTTGTGAGAGGACAGAGTCCTACAGCATCTCACTTTACCATCCTGATCCGTATTTCCCCAAAATACATATTCTTTTTAAATGCATACAGAACATTCAA
This sequence comes from Myrmecophaga tridactyla, assembly GCA_004026745.1. Taxonomy (NCBI): domain Eukaryota; kingdom Metazoa; phylum Chordata; class Mammalia; order Pilosa; family Myrmecophagidae; genus Myrmecophaga; species Myrmecophaga tridactyla. The sequence continues at coordinate 13,579 of PVIY010038407.1, read as the reverse complement.
GAAAAATGACTCTAGGCTAGCCTGGTCACAAAAGAAATCTCAATACATTCCATAAACAGCAATACAAATATCACTGTCAGAAACAATGTAAAAAAATTAGAAATTAATAATAAAAACATAAATAAGGCCCTTATCTAGAAATAAATAACTCAGACTGAAGGTTAAATACAAAATCAGTGTGCATTTTCTACATATCAGGTATTTGAGGGACAACTAAAGCAACAGTCAATGAAAATGAAATGTCCTAATGTGTATTTAGCAACAAAAATAAAAGAATGAACCTCAGTGAATTAAATATCCAACCTTTAAATAACAGATTTTGATTATATTAATAATAGAATTTAAAAAAACCTGTAAACTTTATTCAGAAATTATACTGTTAATATTAAAACATGTCATGGTTTTATTAATTATTTATGTATAATATAAGATAAAGCAAATTCATTAATATAAGAGAAAGTAATTACATTAATATTATTAAGAATCACAATTTTCAATGTAAGTATAAAGTGATACAAACATAAAACCAAAGAAATTAGCAAAATCATATGATGTTAAATTTGAATTGAAAATTGAATATAAATTCATGATTTTTAAAAGTACATTTCCTAGGTTTTTCTACTAAAATAGAGAAAACAGATGACAAAGCTTATATAGCAAGTTTTTTAAAACACAGGAAGAGGCAATTTCATTTGAAAACATTAACATCAAATAAGACAACAACCCAAAATAAAATATGTATCTCATTAAATAGTATAAATTCACTTGGTAAAAAAAAAAAAGAAATCCTCAAATTAGACTACAAAGCTAAATCCAATTATATTCTAATATAAGAGAGCCAGCAAAGTGGAGACACTCAGAGGGGATGAAAGTAAAAGCATAGGCAAAACATCCCCGACAAATGTTAACAAAATACAGCAAGAGATACAAATTAAGGTTGAAAACATTAAGATAAAGAACAGTACACAGTGAAATCTACAATAAAAATCTATAAAAATCTTCATGAAGCCAATAGCAAAGCCATAAAATTCATAAAGCAAAAGCAACAGGAAATACAGAGAACAAACTGTCAAAAACATATAGCTATTGGAAATATCTAAGGCTATGATACATCAAGAAAACAAAAACATTAAAAGTGGGTATAGTCTCTAAAGTTAAGATGGATCAAAAAAACAAAAGGAAAATACAAAGGATATAGGAACTAAGGAACAAATTTAACAATGTACATATAATACAAATAAATTTTCAGAAATAAAACAAAAAAATCTAAATACTCAAGTCACATGAATATTGATTAAAAACTCATAAATAAAATATCAGTAAATGGAATTCAATAGGAAAGTAAATAATATTATGAGCAAGTAGAGTTCACTACAGGAAATCAAGAATGACATATTAGAAGCTATTCCATAACTTACCATATTGCTGTCAGAGATAAAAAAATATATATAATAGTCTCCACAGAAACAGAAAAAGCATTTGAGAAAATTTATGATCACATTTAAAAATTCTTTATAAGGTATAAGAAATGGATTTTTACTAAACATGACAAACATTAAGTCAACAGCCAATATCAAACTGAATATTCAAACACTAAAAGCATTCTCTTTATAAATGAAGCAATCATGTGCAGAGAGATTTAACAATATCTACAAAACACAGGCATATAACTTTGATCTAACAATATCACTTAGGGGAAATTTATCCTATGAATATAAATACACATGAATTTCCCAATGCAGTATTGTTTACAATGAAAAAACAGTTGGAAAGAAATTATTAATGGAATATACTGGGTGACATTAAAAAGGAATGAGTTAGACCTAATGTGCAAATATGGAATGATGATCAAAATATACTATTAAATAAAAAGTCAAGGTCCAAAATGGTGTGTCCAATATAGTTCCAGTTTATTTGAGTAGGTGTTAAATACATCTCAAAGGTTATATAATAAGGAAAGAGATGGGAGAACTTGGAGCATGGGACAGGAAAAAGACAAACTTTCACTGTCTAATTTATTTTTTCAAATGGCAAAAACTAATAGAAAATACGTGTGAAAACTGCAAAATACTTGGCAGAAGTACTTTACTGCTATAGGTTGTGTTCATTGAAAACAATAATTTAAATGACCAAAGTACAGACTATAGATGAGAGACCCTGTTATATATCCTGAATATAGTTCAGAATAGGCTAGAATAAATGCTATATGGCACAAAAATATATTTTTTTCTTTAAAAAATTGAAAATAAATATTTTATCCTAAGAATACAACTTCAAAAATTTGAAAAGAAGAATACTTCAATATTCAAGTTTGGAAGAATTCTATTAAAATAAGGCACAATATCCATCACAGGACATAAAGTTAGAAAGGATTAGCAGAAAGATAAAGAAAAGAAAATCTCACAGGGACTTCTTTGTTCCATTACATCTGAGGAAATCAGGAAGGTAAGAAAAAAAGCAGTACCACCTATGAAGAATTCTTGCCCAAAACTTCCAGTTTATAGGAAATACAGAGGATAGAGGAACAATGAAGAAAAAATCAGAAAAACTAGGATGTAGAACAATATGACAAATGAACTAACCACATAGTTCTGGAGAGGTTGAGCATGTGCCCTGGAGATGGCAGACAGCCCAGATGCTCCCGCATGCTTGGAACAGATAGAACTGAGAAAAAAGTGGTCTCCCCAATGTCCTTCAAGGTTGCAATCCTCATCCTAGCATTTGCAGAGAGGTGGGCTGCTGCATAGGTCCTTGGAAAGGGTGGGACTGCCTCTTTCTAAAGCCCTGAGGATAAATGACTCTCAGACTTTGAAATCCAACCCAATGGAGTTTGCCCTGCAGGTTTTAGGAATTGTTTGGAACTGGTGACCTGTGTTCCTTCCAAGTTCTCCCTATGGAAATGGAAATATGTAACCTATGACCATCCCTCCTTTGTATATTGGCAGCAAACAACTTGTTCTGAGTTTTACAGGTCCAGAACCAGAGGAGAATTCTGCCTTAGGACAGACTATACCTATAGCTGACTTTGATGAGATTTTGTACTGTTTCTGACTTTGTAGTGTATTTGCATTGCTACTGAAATAGTTGAAGGTTTTCTGATATTTTGATAGAATGAATGTATTTTGCATTTGGAAAGAACATGTCTTTTGGGAGTCCAAAGGGTGGAATGTGCTGGTCTGAAGCTATTAGGTACCCCAGAAAAGCCATGTCCTTTAATCCTCATTTAAAATTGCTGGATGGGAGCTTTTTGACTTTTCCAAAGAGATATGACCCACCCAATTGTGGGTGGTAATTTTTGATTAGATGGTTTCCATGGAGATGTGTCTTTACTCATTCAAGGGGGGGTTGCTTACCAGAGTCCTTTAAGTGGGAAGCATTTTGGAAAAAGCTTTAAAACCAACAGAGCTCACACAGCCAGAGACCTTTGGAGATTCAGAAGGAATATGTCCCCAGGGAAGCTTTATGAAATGAGGAGAGAAAGTTAGCAGATGTCACCATGTGCCCTCCTAGCTGAGAGAGAAACCCCAAATTTCATTGGCCCTTCCTTTACTATTAAGGTATCTTTCTGAATGCCTTAATTTGGACATTTTCATGGCCTTAGAACTATAAACTTACAACTTAATAAATTCTCTTTTTAAAAGCCAAAAGAAAAAGACAATTGGCCTAGTCTTTTCAACAAGTCAATGTCCTGAGGGGAAAAAAATATGTGAAAGAAAAAATGTTCTTTATTTAAAAAGACTTATAAGAGACAGAACAAACAAAATGAGTTGTCCTTGATTGGATCCCAGACTGAACAATCCAGGTCTAAAACATATTTGGTGACAGCTGGAGGAATTTGAATATAGACTGATTCTATGGTGTCTGTCATCCTAGGTTAAGACTGGAAAATAGTATTACATTGGTAAGACTACCAAGCATCAAGAGTACACAAAAGCTTACATGTTTAATTAGGGACTCCTAAATCAATAAGCCAAGCCCTTAATCTTGAGGCTTGCTCTCGTGATGCTTATTTCTGTATTGGAGAAGCTAAGCCTACCTATAGTTATGCCTAAGAGTTACTTCCAAAGAGTTTGTTGCGCAAATGTGGTCACTTTCTCTCTAAGCACAACTCTGCAAGTAAAATCATTAGCCTCCACCCTACATGGGACATGAAATCCACGGGTGAAAGTCTCCCTGGCAACGTGAGTATGAGTCCTAGGGATGAGCCTGGCCCTGGCACCATGGGATCAATAATGCCTTCCTGGCATTATTGCCAGGAAAAGGGGGAAAAGAAGAATTGTTAACAAATAAGGTATTAGTGGCTGAGAGAGTTCGAATAGAATCAAGAGGCTACTCTGGAGGCTACTTTTACACAAACTTCAACTAGATATTGCTATTTATCATGGTTTGCCAAACCCCAATCAAAACCATTCCTGCCAACCCTAAAGAACACCTAGAGCTTTATCTGAGAGTCTACAAAAGTTCCATGCACTATGATTACTTTCCAGAAACATACAACCTCCAGATGAGTTCCTAGGCCAGATAAGTTCTGAAAATCCAAAAAATCTCTAGAATATCAACTAGTTCCATCCCCCTATCCCATATTATCAACAGCCCTTTTCAACATGAAAAAGTTAGAATGGGCATAGCCCAAATACCCCTAAAAATCGGGAGAAAGATCAAAGGATAAGATGGAGTTATAACAGAGAAGATAGCATTTAACAAATGAGCATGACTGCTGAATCATATTGATATTTCTTTAAGACTCCAGTGTCTTGGAGCTGCCACAAGGAAAAATCTAAAATTATGGAAGTGTAACCCATACCAAACTCTGAATTCTGTTTTATAACTAATTGTTGCAGTGTGCTCTGAAATGTATCACTTTTGTAAATATGTTATTTTTCATAAAAAAAAAATTTTTTTTAAGTTTACACGTTTGAAGTGTATTTTATCCACTCTGAGGCCCTGAATACTGTGCCACTCCTTAGGTTTGAGGCAAATTTGGAATTGCAAATTGTAGTAACAACACTTTCATTTTCAAAACTAGTATTCTCATTGAAATGGAATTTCATAAAAATCAAAAAGTTGCAACCTGCTAACTGGCATTCAGGTTCTAATTATGTCACTTAGGAAGTCATCTTAAGTTTTTCTGTTTGTGTATGTTTGTCCCAAGTGATAAAACTGTACCAAGAAACAATCACATCTCCCTTTTTTTACCCCTCCACAGAATTTCATCACAGCACAATGTTCAGGCATAAAGCAAACTTTGCTAATTTTAACTAAGTGACATGTATGTGAGTTCATGCTGAATTTTAAGTTAACTTGCAATGAAACTTTGATAAATAAGAAGTAGCAAACCACAGAAAACATATATATATTCATTTAAAGGTACAATATAATGAAGCTCAAAAGGCAAAAGATATGTTCATGAAAAATAGGCTTACTGTAAGATTTTCAGTCAGAGAAAAAAATAAAGCCCCTCTAATTTATTTGTGTCTACTAGGAAAAAGAATCTAATTAGAATGTGTTGTCATGAAATTGCTGACAATTACTTACGTAATGATTTTCCTGGATACAACTTTGCCTGAGGGTAACCAGGAATCATTTTTTCATCTTTAGCTCTAAGATTTTCAAGCTCATGCTTGATAATAAATTGACATTCTGCCATTGTAAGGAAATCATCATTGTCTTCTAAAATAAAAAAATAAAATTCCAGTTATTTCTCAGTAATAAAGGGAAAAATTAAGTAATACTATGCAAATTACCTGGGATTATGGAACTCATAAAATTAACATAAGTAGTAATCAAAGTATAAAATTGGTCAATTAAATGCAACAAAGGTTCTTAACTTATTTTGAGAATTAAAAAAATTCAGTATGCATTCGCATAATACAATTCTTCCATCACCGCAATCATTATTACATAATATGGTACAAACTTCCAAAACGCAGACTTGCTTGAGATCTCATCTAGTTCTAATAAGCAGATGGCAATATTTTCTTCATTTCTAACAATACTGCTAGCCAAGGATGGAACTGAAGAAGTTTGCTTATATGGCAAATTCTCCTCCTTTAAACTCAAACCAGGCCATTTCCTTCTGGAGTTGAATATCCTTCCCATAAATGAAGGAGAAAAGTCTGATATAAAAATATTGTTGGTTCTTGACAGGCAGATCCCTTTAAACAAAGTGAATTTCACCTTGCGCATGTATTCACTTAGGCATAAAAATCCAGAGTGAGTGAGCCTGAAGAAGTGTAACACTCCCTGTAACGCTGAAAGCCCTGGAAGTGACCAATGTCATTCTGAAACAAAAGTCCCACCTTGATATCACAACCACTCTGGCTTTCCCAGTAGTTCCTGGCGGGAATGCTTCTGAAACCTTCTATTGGGGCCATAACAGAACCAGTTAACCATCATACTCAGAAGGTGCCAGAAAATCCAGGAAATGGGGATACTAGGATACTGAACTACTATTGTATTTCTCCTGCTATAAGATTTTTCTATATATAGCCAGCAGATAGTCACCATTCCAATAATTATAATAGAATAACATAAATAGGTTGGTTACATGTATGTTCATCTATTCCGGAGTTACCAAATTATGGGCAGAATCTAACCTGTTGTCTGCTTTCATAAATACAGTTTTATTGGATCACAGCCACATCAATTCATTTATTTATCATCTAAGGATGTTTGGCTTTACAATAATAGCTAAGACAGAAACAGCATACAGCCCATAAAGCCTAAAAAATGTACCATCTGGGCCATTACTGAAAAAGTTTGCTGCCCATAACCTATTCATCAAAACGAATGTATCTTTTGATAAGTTGATTCTAACAGAAACAAAGAATTGCAGAACTTACCATCAAAACCTTTAAAGTTCTGTCGGGTTCCATATGTGAAGGCTCTCATGGTGTTATCATTGGACTCTTTGACCAAGCCCACTGCTTCAGCCCCCAGTAGCAATCTAATCTGGGAAGCGCCAACAAGATATAAATTCTGATTTCCTAATGTTTCTTTCGCATATTTATTTAACAAGGGTCTAAACAATAGCTGGGCACCTTCAAAAAATGGATAAACACCATCTTAGAAAGAGACAAACAAAAAAACTTTAAAATGAAAACTTTTAAATAAATATTAGGTCCCTATTGTAGTAGAAGGAAAATAAATTATATTAAAATGTAAACCCATCTTCCAAATAAATAAGAATTTAACTGCATTGGGGATAGCAGGTCTTCATAGCTTTGATAAATGCAAAAACTGGAAAATGCAGTAATAAATGGCTTGCCAGTTATTCAAATAAGAAATAGATCTGAGCTAAGAATCCAAAATTTATTAGCTTTGCATATAAAATTGCATTGAATAAAAATACAAAGCAAGAAGATGCAATTTCTTAATATAAAAAAATACACCAAAATTTTAGAAATTAATCTGAAATAAAATATTCCTGTGGGGGAAAAACACAAAGGTACTATAACTACATTGTATTACAGCAAATTTTGTGAATAATAAAAAGCAATGTGATTTTTCAATGATTTTTCCCATAAATTTCTACATTTAATTAGGCTTAATGATATTTTTCTTAATAGGGTCCCAAAACGTTGAGTAGATGTTATGATTGATATTGTATGTGTAATTATTACTTAAAAGATTATGGAGAAAAAGGATTTCTTTCTAATTTTTTTCTTTCTACTTACAGTGGTCTTTTTAAGGCAAATTTACTTCTTTCTATTTACGTTCTACAAAGAGTTAACCAGAATTATGAAAATACTGATCAGATGTTAACAGGATAATGAGCAGGATTTATATTTCACTTACCAAATGGATAAACATATTAAGATTAATATATTACAACACGAAAGTTTAGGTAATTTGCATCATAGATAGAAAAGGTTTTAACAAAAAATAAACAAAAGACATGTTCAATTCACAGAAAATACAAATGGCTCTTTTTATATAAGAACCTTAACGTCACTCATATTAAAATAAATGCAAAGTAAAACTACACCAATATACTATTTGTCACTTATACTGCAAAGATCAAAAGTTTGACAGCAAACTAGGTTGGCAAGTGTGGTGGCCTTGGAGATCCCCCACAACACTCAGATTTCCTCTCAAGAGAATCTGCTGTGAGGAGCAGAGTGGGCTGACAGCCTCCTGCTACTGCCCCTTGGGACCTGCCAGGTACTCACCCTGAGACCAGGCTTCCCCCAGCCACTGGCAGGGAAGGGAAAGTGGAATGAGGTCATTCCTACTGGACACAACATCCCGTCAAAGGACAACCTTGGAGCCTGGCTGAGACTTTCTCAGAACTGGTCTGAGGCTCATTCTACCCGATTCTCCCTCTTTACCTCTCTCTCCTGTCACAGGTGTGGAATCTGTCCCACGGTCTGAAGGCTCTCCCTGCCCACACCCGCTCCCTCCCCTTAAACCTTCCACAGATATTTCCTTCAGTAAGCCTCCTGCGTATCAAATCCAGTCGTGGCTTTTTTTGTTTGGAAGACCCAAACTGACGCAGTGAGAACATGAGGAAAAGCGCTCTCAGACATGGCTAGCTAAGTATAAATTGATACTTTCAGAAGAACCAATATCTTGTGTTGAAAAAAGAGCAGTTCCCATTTCCCTACTCCCAGTTCACCTTCACCAGAGGCAATGCCTTTCAAACTGTTCTGGGGATTCCTTTGTTATCTGCATTCATGTCCTCAAAGAAAATGTTTATAGGTATTTCTAGATTTTTCCAGGCCATGGAAAATGAGGATTTAGCTCTTTTTTCCTCAACATTGTCATCTCTATCAACAAGCCTCAATCACCCCATTCTCTCAATATAATACAATTTTAACAATAGTCTGTATTCACATTATTATGACTACAAATGTGTTATTTACAGCTGAGCCTTACAGTATGCTATTCTTTCTTGCACTTCCCATTTTCCCTAAAGTTGATAATTGTCTTGCTTTATCATTTGCCTAGTTTAGTATACACTTGTCAATAACTCAACTCTCTCCCCCCATCAAGTTCTCTGCCAATGGTCTCAATTTCCCACCAATACCTTTACATGAGAGATATCTTATCCACCTTATCTTAGAGAAATTTCTCTTCATTCTACCCTCGCATCTGTTGACAGGATGACTAAATTCAGAATTCTAAATTGAAAGCCATTTTCTTTCAGAATCCTGAAATTATTATATAATTGCCTCCTAGTTTCTAATGCTTCTGTTAGGAAGTTTGATCCTTTATATCAGACCTATTTTCTTTTCTCTGGAAATCTGTAGTATTCTCTTTGTCCTCAGGGTTCTAAAATTCTCTAATGATATGTGATTTTCATCTACAGTGCTGGATACGGGATGGGCCCTTTCAATCTGCAAGCATGGTACCAGTCTTGAGGTTTTTGTTAATGAATTCCCCCTTTCCTTTTTCTCTTGTTCTCGTTCTGGGCTCCTTTTATTCCCAGACTAGTCCTCTAATTTCCTTGCTTTTTTTCTCTCTCCTATTTTCTAACTTTTTAACTTTTTTTGCTCTGCTTTCTAGGAGGTTTCATTAACATTATTTTCTAGCCCTTTTATTGAGGTTTTAAATGCTGCTTTCATATTTTCAGAGTTTAAGAGCTGCATCTTTTTCTAAATGATTACTTTTTTAATGATTATTTTTATAATATAGAATTCTTGATTCATAGATGTTTTATTTTGAGAATTGAGATTTTAAATTATTTTCTGGGTTTTTTTTTCTTCTGTGTAGTTTTTTGCTATATCTGTTTGTTTATCTTCAGCTTTTTCATTACTGTTAGAGATTTCCTCTGCTGTTTGGTGATCTTTTCTTGTGTGCTCATGTTTAAGAAAAGGGCTCTAAAATGCTAAATAGAAATTCTAGGGCTCAGATGTTGCTCATCAAAGATGGCTTTTAATGCAAGGTAGTCTCGCCAGGTCATTTTCAATGAGCTGATTTCTGAACCTTTAGTTAGTCGTCTTGATTTCTGAGAGAAAGATTATTCAATCTCCTCCCTAGATGGTTTGAGTTTGGTTGCTAGCATTTTGGAAGCTGAATTAGGGATGAAATTGGAGGGCATCCTATTGTCAGTACAATATCTACCTTCAATTGTACATAAAGTCACAATGCCAAAACCATGTATCTAATTATTTCCAGAGAATAAACCTCAAGTTTTCTCCTTCCATATAGACTATGGAAGGGATTCAGAAATCTCACTATTTCTTAGATAGATCTCAGCCAATTCTTTTCTTCTTTTGGTGCCACTTTTCTCCCACCTCCATATGTTCCCAGTATTTCTAATTCCTGAGTCTTCAGAGGTATTCTACAGTGTAAACGAGATTGCATCCGAACTTTCCCCCTGACAGTTTAAGATTTGGCTTTCACAGAACTGAGAAGTGAATTACTACTTAATCCATTTATTTTTTTAGCTTCCAAAAGTTTGTTGCTTACTACTTAATCCATTTATTTTTTAGCTTCCAAAACTTTGTTGCTTTTGTATCTTCTCCTTTTTTCCTTGTCAATGTAGGCGTATGTCTTTATTTTTTTAAGCCCTTTTATTGTTATTTTAATAGGGATTTGGAAGAAAGTAAAATTAAACATGAGTGATAAATGTATTGCCTTTACATTTGGTGAGACAAAATAAGCCAGAAACAAAAAAACAATGGTATGGTCACCTTTAGAAAATGATTGTAAGAAAACAGGGTTCTAGATTGTAAACTTATAGCAGACACATTAAATCTGCAGTGGTGACTATTATTTCTGGATTTTGAGAGGTTGTTTTATTATATATAACCTGATATTTGAGATAAAAATGAAGCTGAACAGTTTGGGGTTAAAGTAATTCAGAATATAGGGGTAAGGAAGGCAGTATCTCTATTTTAGAACTACACATACTCTATTATACCAATGGAAGAAAGGTTTATTTGATCTAGAACTGAAATTTTTTGTAGTGCATAATCTAACTGAATCTATCTGTATAGCTCATTTGAACAACTGAAACATAGAGAGCACAGAATGAGAAAGAAGTCCTTTAATCTAGAGGCCCTTTAATCCTGTATAAATTATTGTAATGCCTGGAAACATCCTAGAGTATATTAATCAGATAATCAAAAAGCATTAGCAAAGTCCCCTGAGGGAGGGGAGAAAGAATATAGAACTATTAAATCTTACCATTAGGGAATTCCCTGATACTGTGTCAAACTTCAGGGACACCCAAATCAATAGGTCATGCCCTCGATCATGAGGCTTTCTCTTGTGAAGCTTATGTAGGTAGCACAGAAGCTTAGACTACCTATGGGCATGGCTAAGAGTTACTTCTGGAGGACCTCTGTTGTTGCTCAGATGCGGCCTCAGTCTCCCTAAGCCCAACTCTGCAAGTGAAATCATTGCCCTCCCCTCTATGTGGGACATGATATCCAGGGGTGAAAGTCTTCCTGGCAAGTGGGAGAGGACTCTCAGGGATGAATCCAGACCTGGCACCATGGGATCAACAATTACATCCTGACCAAATGGGGGAAAAGAAGCATAATTAATAAAGTATCAGTGGCAGAGAGAGCTCAAATAAAGTCGAGAGGCTACTCTGGACATTCCTCTTACACAAGCTTCAGGTAGACCTTGCTACCTATCATAACTTGTCAACCCCCAACCACAACCATTCCAGCCAATCTTAAGGAACACCTAGGGCAATTTATAAGCAGTAGAGTAACTAGTATAACGAGTTACTAGAGGCATTAGAGTGCCTTCCAGAAACGTACAATCTCCAGATGGGTCCCTGGTCCAGATAAGTCCTGAAACCTAGCCCAGTCTCTTCAGAACATCAGATAGTTCCATCTCCCTACCCTATATTAGTGACAGACCCTTCCAATATCAAAAGTTTAGAATTGCCATAGTCCAAACAACCCCAATGAGAGGTATGGAAAGATTAAAGGTGATGGTGGAATTATACATAGAAGATAGGACTTAACAAATGAATATGAATGCTGAATCATTAAAATGATATCTCTTTTAGTTTCCAGTATTTTAGAGCAGCTAGAAGTAAAAACCTAAAATTGCAAAACCGCAACCCATGTCAAAGTCTGAAATATGTTCTAGAACTAACTGTGGTACTGTGTTTGGAAATTTATAGCTTTGTCGTATATGTTATTGTTCACAAAAAACGAAGGAAAAAAAAGTCGATTGTGATGATACAGTATTTAAGCCATCTAGCCTCCTATATTCTGGAGCAGCTAGGAGGAAAAATATGAGAGGATCGTTGGTAGCCCATGACAAACTCTGGGATCTGTCCTGTAACCACTTTTTGAAGAGGGCTTATTGCTTTTCTATTTCTTTGCTTTGTATATATGTTATACTATACAATAAAAAAAGTTTTTAAAAAAATGTATTACCTTTACATGGAAGATTAAGAATTTGGGGAAAGCTCTTTTATGATTTTCCAAACATCCCACCCCCTCCCCATCCATGTGTGTCCCTTCTGAAGCCACACAATCAACAGAAATGAAGGGTGGAAATATACTGGAATCTCTTCCTCTAAGATACCACAAATGTTCGTACTTCACAGGAATCTTAAAGAAGGGACTCAAGTTGCTTCAAATATCCCAGATTTCAAACACAGATTCTCTCTTGTTTTTAAGTTTCTTTTGGTTCGATTGTTTGAAAAAAGTTAAAGATTCCACTTTGATTCAAAGTTTTACTTTTAAGAAACCACTTCAGTGTTCAGCCAAAATTGTAAGTAGACCTGATTTAGGTTTGGTCCAATGTTTATTGACTTAGTGCAGGTTAAGGTGTTGCTTTGTGTAGTTTATAAAGAGTTTGTTCACATAAGATGTCCTCCACCTTCTCACCCAGATCAAGTCCCCTGCTGCACTTCAAGAGAGGGCTAGACTTTGACTTCTATAAATTCAGCCCTTAATAGGAAAAAAAGCATCACCCAACTGTCATCTCACCCTTCCCTTTATTTCTACAGCAAGTAAACATATGATTCATTTGTAAGTATCACATACTCCTTTGTGACAGTTCTTCTATTAACTTTTTTTTTAATTACTTAAATTTCTAGGAACTGACCTTCAGTCTCCACACCCTCATGGTAACATCCTTGCAAGCAGAGATTTCTCTTAGCACCAAAAAAGACACAAAGAACACTCAATAGATATCTGTTCATTCATTTGACAAATATTTATTAAGCACCAAAGTAATATTTACTTTGCACCAAGCACTGTGCACAGCACAGAATTCAGAGCTGTGAACAACGTCACTTATGTTGCTTACCGTCTCATAGGGACTCAAAGTCTAGCATTGATTTAAGACCTCCCTTTCAAGGTCTAGATAAATAATAAAAAGCAAAGAAGTGGATGTTAATAAACAAAATATATCAATGAATAAATATATAAACCACATTTCTAAATACACTTTGCAGTGAAAAGCATGACTAACATTTATTTTACTCACCTCCATCTTTCTTTTTAGCAATAATTTTGTTTTTCAGCCATTCTTTGGTTTCTTCTTTGACATCCTGAGCAAGCTCTATGACTACCAAAGGTGTGAAAGAAGTCTCGTGAGTATCCAAAGCTGATAAGGTCACTTTCATCTTCGACAAACTTGATGAAAAGTAAAATAAAAT
>PVIY010038406.1:0-23934 GCA_004026745.1 Myrmecophaga tridactyla | reverse complement strand
AGAGAAATGGGAATGGGATTGGGCCATCATAGTACTTCGGGCCTGGCTCTGGCTTGGTGGTGGCCCAGGGACCTAGGTTAACTGAGGTAGGTGGACCCCTTGTCAACATCTGGTGTTTCCATCTATCCAAGGTGTCCGGCATGATCCCAACATGAAGTATGAGCTGCAGCTGGCAAACCCCAAAGAATTCTACCATGAAGTGCACAGACCCTCCCACTTCCTCAACTTTGCCCTCCTGCAGGAGGGAGAAGTCTACTCTGCGGACCGCGAGGACCTCTATGCCTAGTTGTTTCCTTACCTCCTCCTGCTTAAGGACCCCCACCCAAAGCAGGAGGCTTTTAGCCCCCACAGACAAGCTGATGATATTCAGCAGCTTGGCCTTTTCCCCTCTATTTTGTGTGTGTTTTTGTGTTGTTGACATCTTGGCTTGTAATCCTGAACAAAATATAACAATAAATTTTGTGTAAATAGGAGCCTTGCTTTTGTTTTTTTCCTGAGCTCAAATTCAGGGTGTGGGAATGGTGGGAGGCTGGGCTGAGGCCCTTGTTCCCAGGAAGTGCTGAGCTCAGCCTTAAGGGGATGAGAGGCCCCCTCTCAAGAGCTGTGGGGCTAGCTATCCTCCAGACTCAGGAATGAAGTGGGATTGGGCTTTCTCCTACTACCCAGGCCACATTCCAAACCACCACCCCTTTTTTGACATAATTTAGAGCAGTTGCCATTTCCTGTTGTCTGGGAGCTATGTGGCTTGCAGTCTGCTGCTGTGGGCCCCTTGTTAAGCTTTTCCTGTCACTTTTGGCTATCTCCACTGAGGGCCAGTGACGCTGTCCTACCACTCACCTCTTGCCTGGAGTACTTGGCAGCCAAGCGGGCCCCATGATACTGGGGCGGAGCCTGGATTGTGTCCTGCAGGGAGGGCTTGACCCAAGTGTCTACTTGCAGCCCTGAGCCTCAGCTCCTGGACGCCCGGCTGTGACCTTGAGGGTTGAACAGACGGCCTGGAGGCCTATGGCACTGCCTCCTCCACCCCTTTCCACTATTCGCTCCTCCTCCAGCCGCTTCTCCCGCCCTTAGAGCCCTAAACTGCTTCCTGGGCTGCAACTGTTTGGCTTTTTCCTGCCCCAGTTTGCGGGAGTATGGGGGACGTTCCGGGTGACATGGAGACGAGGAAGGCAGCGCCTGGGTGGCACGGCTGGGGGCCTCAAGCAGCTGTGGGGTCAGAAACGGCTGCGGAGCTCGTGTACCACCTAGCGGGGGCCCTGGGCGCTGAGCTGCAAGAACTGGCGCGCCGCTTCGGGCCGGAGGCGGCAGCAGGGCTGGTGCCGCTCGTGGTGCGGGCGCTGGAGCTCCTGGAAAGGGCTGCGGTGGGGCCCGCACCGGACTCGGTAAGTCCCTGCCCCCTCCTCCCGCCACCTGCGGAGCCAGCGGGGGGCCTCACCCTAAGACCCGGGCCTCTCCAGTTGCAGGTCTCGGCTCAGCAGGCGGAACTGGAGCTGCGGCGGCTGCGGGAGGAGAATGAGCACCTCCGCCGGGAGTTGCGCTCTGGGCCACAGGGTGAGTGAAGACGCTGGCCAGGACAGGGGCGGGGCTGGGGGCCTTCCAGGGTTTTCCCTCCCGTGGGCCGCTAAGAACGCCCCCTTCCCCAGAGGAGCGCACTCTGCTGCAGCAGCTCAAGGAGGTCACTGACAGACAGCGGGATGAACTCCGAGCGCACAGCCGCGACCTGCTGCAGCGGAGCCAGGAGACCGAGGCGGTGAGGGCGGGGTGACGGGGGCGGGGTGGGGCGGGGCTCCCTCCCCGGCGCCCCGCCCACCAGCTCCACCTCTTGCCCGGTTCCCAGTTGCAGGAACAACTTCAGCGCCTCCTGCTGGTGAACACGGAGCTGCGGCACAAACTGGCGGCCGTGCAGACCCAGCTGCATGCCGCGCGGGACCGTGAGAAGGAGCGGGAGCGTGAAGGAGCACCCCAGCTGGAGCCAGAACCCGCGCGTGAGGCAGGAGTCCCGGGGACCCCAGAGGACCAGGTGAGTGCCCATAACTCACAGTGCCTGTACTTGGTGGCACTTGGGAAAGGTTTGCTGTGCTGCATAGCAGGTCCACTGGGAATTTGGAAGGTGGCAGACAAGTGTGCAGCCCTAGCCAGCCTCGGCCCTATTCTCAGCCTGAGCACTGGTGTATAATCTGTTGTAGGACCCTCTTCCTCCAAGTCTGCTTGCCAGTCACTTCCCCTGGCGTTCCTGTGTTGTCCTGGCGGCAGGGGAGCGCTAGCGAGGCGACCCTGTGACCCGTCCTTTCATTCTGCAGGTGGAGGCGGGGCAGCAGCCAGGGTGTCCCCCAGAGGTAGGGCAGAGCGGCTTCAGTCGGGATGAGCTTGAACAGATCCTTCAGGAGCGGAATGAGCTCAAAGCCAATGTGTTCCTACTGAAGGAGGAGCTGGCCTACTTCCAGCGGTGAGGGTGCTGGGCTGGGGCTGAGAAGCCGAAGGGCCTCTGCTCACAGCTGCTCCCAGGTCCCAGGTCACCCACCTCATTCATTCACAGCCACAGAGGCATGTGCCAGGCACCGTGCTGGGCACTGGGAAGATATGAATGACACAGCTCCTGCTTTCTGGGAGCATTATCCAAATGGGACAGAGGGACAGTGCAGAGGGCCACAGGGAGGTGTTGGCAAGGCAGGGCACTTCAAAGGGGGAACGTGCACAGGTGCTTGGGGTGAGACCTACCGTGGGCAGGCCAATCCCCACCATCTCCCCTGTACCCCACCCTCCCTGATAGGGAGCTGCTCACTGACCACCGGATCCCAGGGCTTCTGCTGGAAGCTATGAAGGTGGCTATCAGGAAGCAACGGAAGAAGATAAAGGCCAAGATGTTAGGGACTCCAGAAGAACAAGAGAGCAGGTAAGTCCCTGCCCCCATCTCCACCGATTCAGTCCTCCCTCCCATGTTCTCTCGAGTCTGATGATGCAGCCTGGTCATCCTCTGAACCAACAAGACACCCACTGAGCCTGCTGGCCCAACCTGGTCATCTCTTGAGCCTGCTAACCTGGCCTGGTCACCTGCTGAGCCTGCTCCACTGACCTGGTTACTCTGAACCTGCCCCCTCGACCTGGTCACTTTCTGAGCCTGCTGTCCAGCCTGCCCTGCTAATCCTGCTGCTCTGGCCTGGTCACCCCTGAGCCTGCTGACCTGGTCTGGTCACCTTCTGATCCTGCTGTCCAGCCTGCCCCTCTGAGCCCGCCACCCTTCTCTTAGGATCCAGCACTGCTTCCACGCCATGCATGCTATGCATCTTGCTGAAGAAACTTGCCAACGCTGTTTCTTTGCATTCATTTTTTTTTGTCTTCAGAGGGGTGAGACTACAGCTGCAGCCTTGTTAGAGGTCTGCTGTCTGTTGGGTTATAAAATAAAAGCCTCAAGCTGTCCTTCCACTCCTCAGTGTCTCCAGGGGCCCTGCAGCCACCCTGCCCTTCCCTGCCTGCTTCTAGGGGCTGTGGAGAAGGCTAAATGGGAGCTGGACTCTTGTCCCTCTGAGCTTTGATAAATGGCCCTCACGTGTCTTCTCTCCTCTGTCAGTGACGATGAGGATGACTCCTGGCTCCTGCTTTCCAGCGAGAAGAGAGACTACCCCTCACACCCCGAGTCCAGAATACAGAGTTTGTATGTTGGGAGAAGGGTCGGTGGGGGGCATGAGAGAGGTTTTCCTCCCTCCAGCAGATTTCACCCTGTTGTCCCAAGCTCTAAGCATGCCTGGCCTCTCCTGCTTCTCCATCCCAGTCCCCTCACCTCCCTACTACCTCATACTGCCTTTTCTTTCCCTGTACCCCATTTTCTCTTTCACACACACCCTCCTTCACCTGAGCCCACTGGCTTCAGGCTTAAAGCACCTCTGGGCTCTCCCCCAGCTTTGGCCTGTGGTATCGGGGTGAAGCAGAGGCCCCAGAAGCTGGGACCAGCAGCCTCACTCCTGGCTAGCCAGGGGGAGAAGACCCTACAGCAACCCCGCTTGCAGCCCGTGAGCAGCACCACTGCCTCTAGCTCCTGACCGGCCTGCTCTGCTTTCCATGACCAGCTTTGTCTGGGGGCCCAAAGTGTTGCTGCAGAGACCTGATTTTGGGCCCTGGCTGGGGGTGGATATGTGACCTCAAATGAAGACAAGACTCCCCCTTTCCAGCCCTCCCCAGGGCTCTTCCCTGATCTTGGCTTGAGCCAGGGCTGGACGGGGGAGCTCAGGCTGCCTCCCTTTCCTACACCCTGCACCAAGCCTCCAGGGCCAGATAAAAGCACTTCCTCTCTGAGCCTTAGTTTCCCCATCTATGAAACAGAGAACTGACTATCTCCTTCCCAGGGGTTACTGTGGGGTCTTCTCCCCACTGCTGTGATTGGACTGAGCTAACATAATAAAGCACCTGCACGTTACACCCAGAAACTGCTCTGTGTCTGTCTGTCGGTCATCTCCCTCACCCCCCCCACCCCGCCCCCAGCTCTGTAGAGCATGCTGAGGTTTCCTCACAGGGTCTCCCTGGCCCATCACTGGGTGCGGAGGTTTCTCCTAGCTCCATCTTCCCTCTGGGAATGTGGCCCAATAGAAAGCCACAGTTCTCCCATGGCTCCCCCATGGCTCCCACGCCACCACCCTCTTCCCCTGTCCCCAGTCCGCAGGAGCCTACAGCTTCCTTCTTCTGGCCTCCGTTTAGGCGAAGACCAGCCCCTTAAGGCCTCGCTTAGCCCTCGCCATCGGCCTTCCTTTCCCTTTCATTTCTCTGCTCTCTGGTCCTCCCGGCACCCACCAGCCCTCTCAGGGAGGTGCCTGATGGCAGTCCGCCCCTCCGGCCTGGTTTCCTCAGGAAAAGCCTTGGGAGGAAGTAGGGAGGGGGTTGGGAGCTGTGGGGGCCAGACCAAGCCAAGCCCTCCCACTGCATTGGCCGCCATGGGGCCGGGGCTGCTGCTCCCACTACTGCTGCTCTGGGCTCCGAGGACACAGGGGTCCAAGCTGGACCCCAACGGGCAACACGTCTGCATGGCCAACAGGTGGGTCTTGTGGGAGTCTGATGGGGGGATGTGCTGGACTGGTGTAAAGGTATAAGGGGGAAGGAGGACGTTGGGGAAGAGGCCATGGGTCTGAGGAAGGATTCAGGGGGCAGTGTGGAGGGTGGTGGCTATTTAGGGTAGATGATGGAAGGCCAGGGAAGGGGCTGGGACACTCAGCTGGGCCTCCCTGACGGGGCTGAGGCAGCTTCCCTCCCCTCAGGTGGAGACAGTGGCCCACCCTGCCGGGCCAGGCTGCTCCCCACCCCCTGGCTGACCTCTCTCTGCCTACAGCCCCTCTGCTGAGCTCCAGTGCTGCCCAGGCTGGAGGCCGAAAGATCAAGAATGCACCATCCGTGAGTAGCCAGGAGGGAAGCCCCAGCCATGGAGAGGGGAGCACTGAGCCCAGGGGCCCTGCCTCCCTTCCCTCCTGGGACCTATTTCCCCTCCTGAATCCCAGAGCCAGGGTCCATCGTGTGACACAAACCCGGCCCAGAGGGGGTGGTTCTTAAGTGGGGCAGAGCCCCAGGAACCAGTGGGAGGGGCACTCCCCTTGGTGTGCCCCAGTTTCTGACCTAAGGGGTGTTTTTCAGCCATCTGTGAGGGGCTGGACGCCTGTCAGAAAGATGAAATATGCATCAAGCCAGGCCTCTGTCGGTGTAAACCTGGATTCTTCGGGGCCCACTGCAGTTCCCGTGAGTCTCTGACTGGAGGGTGAAGTTTCTGGGCAGCACTGGGCGGGAGGGAGCAAAGCAGGCTACAGTGTAACCTTAGAATAGCAGGACCAGAGACCCTCTAAGCTTCTCTGAGGAAATTGTGGCCCAGAGGCAGGAAGTGATGCGTGCCTGGGAGATCCCTTGACTCATGCGGACTTTACTCACCGTTACAAAGCCCTTCGCCTTCCTTTCAGACTTCTCAGAAGAGGTGCCTGTGATCCCTGTTAATTGCAAAATTATTGCATTCCTATTCTCACACACACACACACACACATGCACTTTATGTGCAAGGGATGTTGGAGGGTGGAAAGAGGCTGGGGACTGGATTGTTTGCCCTTTCTGGCAGAAAGAAAAGAATGGGAGAGAGGGGTGGGTGGGCCAGCAGCCTGCAGCCCCCAGGAATCACTGGGAGGAGAAACTAGAAGAAATGTGGCTTCTACAACCCTGGCAGGCAGGTTTCAGGCACCCAGCTCCCCTCCAGCCCAGTGGCAAGAAGGAGGTGTGAAGGAAACCCCACCCACTTCCCGGGGACTCTGGGCAAGCCCCTTTCCCACTCTGGATCTCTAGGTGTTCTGGAATATAAAGTGTGAGACTGGGCCACTGCTAAGTGTTTTTTTTAATCTGGGACCGGAAGTGAGCTGGGGCCCAAAAGGACAGGCTGCCCATGTCCCAAGGTTCTGCCCCTGCGGCTGAAGGGCAGGCCCGGCTTCCCCTTTCCTTGTAGGGGGTGGGTATGGGGGTGGATTGCGGATCCATGCCCGGCCCAGAGCCGGCTGAATTCCCCAACCCCAACCCCGCTCCGTCCCCCGCAGGCTGCCCGGGCCAGTACTGGGGCCCCGACTGCCGTCAGAGCTGTGACTGCCACCCACACGGCCAGTGCGAGCCGGCCACGGGTGTGTGCCACTGCCATGCCGACCGCTGGGGCCGCCGCTGCGAGTTCGCGTGCGCCTGCGGCCCCCATGGGCGCTGCGACCCGGCGACCGGCGCGTGTCGCTGCGAGCCAGGCTGGTGGACACCCACGTGCCGCCGCCAGTGCCAGTGCAACCAGGCGGCGGCGCGCTGCGACCCGGCCACGGGCGCCTGCCTGTGCCAGCCGGGCTGGTGGGGCCGGCGCTGCAGCTTCCTCTGCACCTGCCACGGCTCGCCGTGCGCGCAGGACTCCGGCCGCTGCGCCTGCCGGCCGGGCTGGTGGGGCCCCGAGTGCGCGCAGCCGTGCCAGTGCGTGCGCGGCCGCTGCAGCGCCGCCTCCGGACAGTGCGCGTGCCCGCCCGGCTTCCGCGGCGCGCGCTGCGAGCTGTCCTGCCCCGCGGGCCGCTACGGGGCGCAGTGCACCGACAGGTGAGCCCGGCGCGGGGGCGGGCGGGAGGCGGCTGCGGGAAGAGGGAGAACGCGCGGGGGAGGGAGAGGGAAGGGACGGGAGGAGGAAGGTAGGCCAACGAGGTGGGGGAAGAAGGGGAAAGGAGCAGAGAGGTCGGGGGGGGGAAGGAGGGAGAAAGCAGGGGAGGAGGGAAAGGGAATAAGAGAGGGAGAGGTGGGGGCGCTGTGAAAGAATGGGAGAAAGAATAGGGTTACATGGTATCCGCAAAAATATACAAAGCAGGATGAAAGAAAGAAAAATAAAAAACAACTCGATGCCACTTGGTTCAGTCCCGCCCTGACTCATTCATTGGTTACTATTAAACAAAAAGTACTCTTCTTGCTAGCAAGCCACACTTAGATAAAGAATGAGTGAAGAGACAATACGAAAAGGATTGCAGGGTCCCTTTAAAACTCATTGGCTTTCAAACTTTGACCTGCTCCAAATACAATTTTTAAAAAATCATTTTACATCAACACACACACACACAACTGAAATAAAACTTCAATAAGTTTCAAATATGATACTGTAATCTTTTCTATTCCATTTCTTTCTTTCTTTTTTTTTAAATGCTGGTCAGTAGCCTCTAAATTGATTTTAAGAACTCCCCACCCCACTAATGGGTTTGACTCAAGTATATTACCTCAGATAATTAAGTATTGGGAGGGAAGAACTTCATATTATTGTTAAGCATCAATGAGAAATTAAGATAAAGCAAACTTGAAAAATAATGGCGAAAACAAACATTTTTATTTTATGCACTTTCATGCTATGGGATAGAAGCTAAAATATTTAGTCCCATTCATGCCAGCCCTCAGGCACATGTGAAGGGAAAAGGGATAAAGAAATGGGAGGGGACAGCTGAACAGAAGGGAAGTAGAGGTCAGGGTGGGTGACTTGGCTGCCTTGGCTGGGCTGGAACCTTCTGGTATCTCCAGAACCCAGGGAAGGATGGGTCAGACAGGTGGGTTAGAAGGAGGGGGGAAGAATCCTACGAGAGCCTCCAGAGATCATCTGTCGGCCTCTTCATTGTACAACGTGGGGAAACTGAGGCTGAAATGTATCTAAATGACCCAGCTGGAATCTGGATGCTCTCCAGTGCCCCTGAGGGCTTGAGTGGGCACTGTGCAAGCTGAGAGGGTGGGCACTCCATCCATCCACCCTAGCACTCCCTTGAACCCCTTCCCTTCCCAGCTGTGGCCACTGCAAGCAGAATGAGCCGTGTGCTCCAGACACAGGCAGCTGTGAGTCCTGCGAGCCAGGCTGGAACGGAACCCAGTGCCACCAGCCCTGCCCACCTGGCACCTTTGGCGAGAACTGCAGGCAGCAGTGCCCCCGTTGCTGGCTTGGGGTGGCCTGTCAGCCAGACACTGGGCACTGTCAGCGCTGTGACCCAGGCTGGCTAGGGATCAGGTGAGGGGGCTGTCCTTTTCAGGCTGGGGTGCATCTTCCTTCAGGATCCCACCCCAGCTGCTCCATCTGGGATACCTCTACCCCACCCACACCCACACATTCACATTGTCCTCTGGTGTCTGCCTCCCTGGCAAAGACAGGGGAGACAGATGGGTGCTGAGGAAGCCCTGGCAGGATTCTCTTCCAGCTTCCCCACCACTCAGCCTTCCTGCCCTCTTCCCTCTGCAGGGATCTGTAGTTTGTCATTGACAGGACTTGGCCCTAGGTTCAAGGCCCTTTTGCACCTAAGCTTCATTGCTGAGGAGAAGCCGGTTGGGTCCTTGAATCCAGGAGCATGGGGGAAAATGGGCAGGGTCCCTCTGGGGTGACCCGGCTTGCTTTGTGCTCCCATTCCTTGAGTCTTGCTTCACCCCAGGTGTGAAGATCCCTGCCCTCTTGGCACCTTTGGGGAGGGCTGCAGCTCTACCTGCCCCACCTGTGTCCAGGGCACCTGTGATGCTGTGACTGGGGAATGCATCTGCAATGCCGGGTACTGGGGGCCCAGGTGAGCCCCGGGGCCCTGGGTGGGGGGAGCACAAGGTCCTGGCCAGGCCTCTGTGTAAACTGTTTCCTAAACTTCCCTTCCTGGGCCTTTCCAACTTCCACACACCCACCCAGCATGCTCACAACTCAAGAGTTAAATCTTCCAAAGGAGAGTCAGGGTGATGCTTAATCTAAAGGGACTGGCTCCCTAACTACATGGGGAGCTTATTTAGGGGGCAGCCTTCAAGCCCCTTAGTTGTTTCCCTAAGGTCTTTAGTGTCTGCAGTCAGGCTTTCCATCTGTAGGACAAAATGTGTTGCCTACTGAAGAGACCTCATTTTACAGAGGAGAGACTGAGGCCCAGAGAGTTGGGGAGAGAGGAGGGGGGAGGATGGTTGGAGAGAACCCTTCTCCAAGGGTTACACACTGGGGGCTTGGGAGCCAAGGAGCATCTGAGCAGCTTGTGGGTGGTCTCCCTAGAAATGGAGAGATTCTCCCAAACACTGCCAGGGGTACTTGGAATGTGGTCAAAGGTCAGAAGGGGCCTGTCTAGGCATTATCCATGGCAGGGACATTAAGTAGTGCCCAGAAATCCACCCTCCCCTCTTCCTTGCCCACCCAGCCTTTGGCCTGCCTGTCTTTGTCACCCCACAGCTGTAACACATCCTGCCCACCTGGCTTCCATGGAGTCAACTGCTCTGTTCCCTGCCAATGCCCAGAGGGCCCCTGCCACCCTGTCTCTGGGGCCTGCCAGTTGGGTAAGGTGGAGGGCGTGTGGGGTGCAGTGACCATGGAAAGACAGACCTGTCACCTGCCTGGGAGGCTGCGTATATGAATGCTTTGGGGCCCTCTGAAGATGTGCCAGAGCCCCTGCCCCTGAGAAACCAAGCTAGAGTCCAGGAAATGAGAGGGTTGGCTGGACACTGGTATATGCGTCAGACATGAGACTTGGGGGCAATTGTGGGATAGGCCATGCGACCATCAGAGGGGACAGGCCAGCGGAGGGGCTTCCTAGAGGAGGGGTCTTCAGGGGAGCAGAGTCTACACTTCTCAGAGGAAGGGTTGGTCTCGGGGGAGGGGGCAGCTCAGAGCTAGAGATGAGACATGATATCTGGGAACAGGAAGGCCCAGGATGTTAGACCACTTCCTGCCCACCTCCCTCCAGGCCTCCGTAGTTGGGACGCTGCCCTCCTCGCGGGCATCCTCGTGCCCCTGCTGCTGCTCCTCCTGGGCATCGCTTGCTGTGCCTGCTGCTGCTGGGCTGCACGGATGGACCCCAAGGAGGGGTAAGCACTGGTTGTCCCCTCCCCATGCCGCAGATCAGTCCAGTGGGGAGGTGCAGGGTGACCTCTGATTTCCTTCCAGGAGTGGGGAAAGGCTGGCCTGTCCCACTCCTGTAAGAGGCTATGCAGGTAGCTAGCTGTGGCGGTGGCCTAGAGACAGCAGGTGAGCCACCAACCTTCCTTGGAAGCCTTACTGGGGGAGCGAGCTCATGCAGGGCAGGGCCCGGGCACCAAGGCTGATGAAACTCAAACAAACCCACAGCAGGAGGCCGAGGATTTATTAATAAGCACTAGAGGAGAAGGAGGGTGGGGAACGCAGAAGCGTCAGCTCAGGCAGGGAGGGCAAGAGATCAAGCTTCAAACTCCCTACAAAGAGAGGGACATCAAAGTCTGAGCAGGGGTTTAGCAGAGAATGTGGTTTTCGGAGAGGAAGCGAGGGGAGGAAGAATTTTCCTGGTGGGGCCTGCTGCAGGGGAATGCAGCTCATGCAGAGCTTTGCCCCTTTACAAAACCGCTTCTCTCCTCTTGGCTCCTTTGAGACTGACAGCAGCAGGGATATTTGGATCAGGGAAGGAGGGAGTGTGAGGATTTTCCTTCAGACCCAGGGAGAGCCAGCTAGTCCCTGACATGTGCAAGGCCCAGCCCAGTTTTCTGGACTGTTCGTCCATGGTTTAAGATAACGCATTAAAATAAACAAATAAATGCAAAATAAAAAAGTATATGTGCAATAAAACTCCCCAGTAGTTTCCCATTGTCCTCAGAGTAAAACCCATACTCTTTTTAAAAGTGAATAGTAACATTTGCTCAGGCAATGTTCTGACACTATTTGCTAGCATGTAAAATTGTATTTGACCAAGTAGAATATAAAATTGAAAGCTTCTGGATGGTGTGACGGTGGCTCAGTGGCAGAATTCTCACCTGCCATGCTGGAGACCTGGGTTCAATTCCCGGGACCTGAGGATGCAAAAAAAAATTGAAAGCTCCCTAAACAAACAAAAAAAGAGAATGCATTAATCGAGCACACCTTCCCCTGCACTGGGGGTGGGGGCTGGCATTCACAGATGAGCAGACCTGGGTGCCTCTCCCCCAGGGCACAGAGCCTAGGTGGTGGTGAGAGAAGCTCCCTCCCCGCCCGCCCCCCCTACACACACACACAAGCACTAGCTCCAAGATACTCAAAGGTTGCCAGTGGGATGGTCACTTCCAGGCTGAGTTTAGGGAGAGTGGAGATAAGGGTGGCTTCCTGGACGGGATGCCATTTGAGTTGGTTCAGCTGGGGCTTTGCTATGATGATGACAAATGGGTGCATTTTGGGGCACCCCACCAGGTGTCTGGCACTGTGCTAAATGCCAAGAAAAACTCCCATAGGTAGGGGTTGCTGCCTGCATTTTACAGATGAGGAAGCTAAGGCCTAGAGAGGAAAAGTCTGAGCTGGAGCTGAAACCTGGTCTGTCTGACTCCAGAGCTATATGCCCTCTAGGACAGGTCCAAGCCTCTGGATCAGTGGTTTGAATTTTATTGTGTGGCTAGTAGGGAGCCACTGAAGACTGAGGACAGGAGAGGGGTGTGGGAGCAGTGCTGCATCCCATCCCTCTGTCTCCCTCACATTAATTCCAGGGCCCAGCTGGTCTAGGCCCTTTCCTCCTGCCTCCCCCCTGTCCGCAGTAGGGTCTCCTGGACTGACTGCCCCCGCCCCCTTCTCAGGCCTGCGAGAGATGGAGCTGCCATGTCCAGGATGAAGCTTCAGGTCTGGGGGGCACTGACCAGTCTAGGCTCTGTGCTGCCTTGCGGTTCCCTCCGTAACCACAAGCTACCTTGGGTGACTGGTAAGTGGGAGCCAAGGGCTGGGGGCCAGGGTGGGGCAAGGCTTCCCATCAAGCCCTGCTCCTGACCTGCTGACCCCACAGTCTCACACCACGACCCCGAGACCCCCTTCAACCACAGCTTCATCGAGCCGCCCTCCGCCGGCTGGGCCTCTGACGACTCCTTCTCCTCCGATTCCCAGTCTGGAGAGGAGGACGAGGGACCTGCCTACTGCGTGCCCCCGAAAGAAGGTAGTCCCCTGGGCGGCCCACTCGGCCCCTAGGCAGCTCCGGATGCCACAACCTCTCCGTCATTCAGTAAACACTCCTCGAGCACCTATTCCATGCTGGTCCCTCTCCTGTGCGGGTCCCTGTTCCACACTCTGGGGATACAGTAAAGAGCAAAACAGACAGATGTCTGCCCTCGCCAAGCTCAGAATCTGGTGGGGAGACAGGCATCCGATAAGCCCAGGACAGAGTGACAGAGGCTTTGGCAGGGACTTGTAAGCAGGGGTTCATAATCTAGCCAGGCCGGGCTGGCTGGGACTAGGGAAGATGTCCCCATAGGGGGAGGCATGCATGGAGTCGGGCAGAGTCAGCAGGAGCGCTAGGGAGAGGTGGCTTTGCAGCAGTGTGAGAGTCTGAGCTCGCTAAATTGTGGCATTAGTTCAAGGTGGGCAGGGGTGGGGAGAGCAGGGGAGGAGGGGCAGTGTCAGCCTGAATGGGCCCTTCCCCGGCCTCTCTGCATCCTCACCCTCTTCCTGCCCCCAGGAACACACTGCACTGGGTAAGTAGGATGGGCTGGGGTGAGCGACCCGGCCCCGGCCAGCTCCCTCTGTTCTGTCTTTTCAATCAGGGATAGTCTCAGTAGAGTCTCAAGAGGCCAGTCCTGCTGGAGGCCCCTTCCCGGCCCCTGAGGATGCCTCCACGCCGTTCGCCATCCCCCGCACCTCCAGCCTGGCCCGGGCCAAGCGGCCATCAGTCTCCTTTGCTGAAGGCACCAAGTTTGCACCACAGAGTCGCCGCAGCTCCGGGGAGCTCTCCAGCCCTCTCCGAAAGCCCAAGAGGCTCTCCCGGGTGGCCCAGCCGGGTCCCCAGGGCCAGGAGGCTGAGGAGTCCACAGGTCCAGAGCAAACAGAAACAGACGAGGCCCCTCCTGGTGCTGCCAGCCCCAGGGACTCAGCCACTGGCCAGCGGCGACTCCCGCATGGTGGCCGGACAGTGGCTGAGCATGTGGAAGCCATCGAGGGCAGTGTCCAGGAGAGCTCCAGCCCCGTGACCACAATTTACATGCTGGCAGGGACGCCACGGGGATCCGAGGGCCCTGTTCGGTCTGTCCTCCGCCGTTTTGGTAGCTTCCAGAAAGGCCAGCCAGAGCCCAAGGTCAAGAGTGCGATCCCCAAGCCTCCACGCCGGGCCCTGATTCGGAACAAGGGCAGCCCTGGGCTGGCCTCTGGCTCTGCCGACCAGAGTCCTGGCCAGGCCCACTGTGGGCAGCTCTCGGGGGCCTTGGAGTCTGTGGGAGCCAGGCCTGATGAAGGGGTCAGGGGGCAGGAAGATGACACTGAGAGCCCAGGGAGGGCCCAGGAGCTGGCCTGCAGGGGTGGCCCCCCAGGACCAGCTCCCCAGAAGCTGGCAGAAGAGGAAGGGCAGGAGGAGCCCCAATATGAGAATGTTGCCCCCATCTCTGGACCACCAGAGCCCTGAGGACCTTGAATTTGGGGAGTGGGAAAACTGTGGAGGCAGGGGAACCTGAGAACTACCACTGGACCAGACTGCTATGTGCTGGGAAATGATCACAGGGCTGGGGCAGACATGCCAGAGGCCCTGGGAGACATCAAAGGTTAGAGGCCAGGGCTGGCTCTGGACCCTGGTTGCATTCTGGGAGTGGGCCTGGAAGATTTGGGCAGAGTCCCCACATGCCAGGGCCAGGGAGCGGGCGAGACGGCTGCAGGGACTTTTTCTGTGTTGCCCTGGACTCAGTTTGCCCCAAAGGACTATTGTTTCATTCATTTACAAAATATTTTTCCCAAATGGGAAACAACCTAAATGTTTGATGATAAAAGATTAACTATTTCTTATGATAGATTTCTACGTGACCACTAAAAATCATGTTGTGCAAGAATATTTAATGATATGGGAGAATGCTCATGCCCTATTGTTAAGTGCAAAAATAAGTTATAGGGCGGGCCACTGTGGCTCAGGAGGCAGAGTTCTCGCCTGTCATGACAGAGACCCGGGTTCATTTCCCGGTGCCTGCCTATGTAAAAAAAGAAGAAAGAAAAAGTTATAAATTAGGGTGCAAGGGTAGTTCAGTGGTAGAATTCTCACCTACCATGAGAGAGACTGGAGTTTGATTCTGGCCTGTGCACCACACCCTACCCCCCAAAAAATGTCAACAAATAGTGTTGCAATAACAGGATATCTGCATATAAAAAAAGAATGAAATGTGACCCCCACCATACAGCATACCAAAAAAAAAAAAAAACATGGCTTTCACCTTTCAACATGAAAAAGTTAGAATAGGCGTAGCCCAAATACCCCTAAAGACTGGGAGAAAGATCAAAGGAGGTAGAGTTATAATGGTGAAGATAGGATTTAACAAATGAGTATGATTGCTGAATTGTTATATTGATATTTCTTTTAGTCTCCAGTGCCTTGGAGCAGCCAGAAGGAAAAAAACTAAAATTGTGGAACTGTAACCCATACCAAACTCTGAAATCTGTTCTAAAACTAATTGTTGTGGTGTGCTATGGAATTTATTGCATTTTTGTATATATGTTATTTTTCACAATTGAAAAACAAAGTTATAAATTAGGATGCATGGTCCAGTCCCATTGTTTTCTTTTTATAAACTTTATTTCCTTTTGCCTCAGGATACATGTTTTAAATTCTCCCTTTTTGGGTATATTTTGTGATTAATTTACAAATTCAATTTTTAGAAAAGGATGTATGTGCATAAGAAAAGACTGGGGGAAAAGGGATTAAATGGTAATTTTCTCTGGCAGATGACCTTGTGCGTGATATTTATTTTCTCTTTAAGCTTTGTATAATTTGCACATTTTCTATAGTGAACATTTTACTTTTTCACTAGATTGAATTTTTTTTAATTATGAAAATATCACATAGTCATCATTAAAAATTTCAAAATACTAACATTACAGATATTTATAAACTGAAACTTTATAAATTTCCCTTCTCCCCTGAAGTAGCCTGGGGGACAAAGAAGGGGCAAGACTTACTTTTCACTGATGCCTTTTGGTCTTTAATTCTTTGCTCATTTACTTGTATTACTTGGAAGGATGGGAGGGAGGGAAGGAGAGGGGAAGGAAAGAAGGAGAAAAGAAAAAAAAAGCCACTTCTATCCCAGTCCTCAGAGAGTCTTATTAACAATTTAGATGTTTTCTTTCAGATATTTTTCTGTGTATATTTAGACAAATATTTAAAACAAAAACAAAACATAAGAGCATACTAAGCTTACTGTCAGTAACTTGCTTTTTCACTTCATATATCCTGGATATCTAATATAGAGCTGCCTCCGTTTATAAAAAGTTACTACATGGGATTCCACTGGGTGGGGGTTATTTAATCCCCCCCCCCAGCCTATGAACTGTGTTCATGCACAAGGATGTTCACGGCGGCACTATTCACAATTGCCAAGAGATGGAGACAATCCAAGTGCCCATCAACAGATGAGTGGATAAACAAAATGTATATGCATATGATGGAATACTATGCAACCGTAAGACAAAATGAGGTCCCAAAACGTATGACAACGTGGATGAACCTTGAGGACATAATGCTGAGTGAAGGTCAGTCACAAAGGACAGACAGTGTACGACTTCACTGTTATGACCCTGGTAAACGTAAGCTCAGAGGTTACACTGTAGACTACAGCAGACCTAGGGGTACACAGAAGCTGGAGATGGAGGAAAGGCTACCCAAAGGGGTGGAATCTAAATGCACGGGAATGGAGGGAAGTGAGCTAATTAGTGAGTTTATAAGTAACACTGTCATATTGAAGGTGAATATGATTGAAAGGGATGTACAGTGCCATGTCTCCCAATGATTAAATTTGTGATTATAAATAAGCTCTTGCATAAATTATTTCAATGGTTCAACAATGGACAAAGAGTCAACAGTAGAGGGATATAGGAAGGAAACAAAATGCATGCTATGGCCAGTAATTACAGGAAGACATTAATAGTACCACAGCACTACCAAGGGCAACTAACTCGGGGGGAGGGACAAGTGATAAGGGGTAGTTTTGACTTGATAGTTGGTGATGTTTTGGGGTAAGAATATGAAAATTTTTATACTTATTCCAAATTGCCCTCCATAAAAAGTTGTCTGGGTTAATAATCGCACAAATTATGGGAATTTCCATTTCCCCACACCCAAGCCAATAGGTTAAGAATGATGATATATGACTTGAATTTCTGTGATTATTCTAAAACTGAGTTAGACTTTTTTTCAGATCTTTAAAAATACTTTATATTTTTCCTATAGATTATCTGTTTATATTCTTTCCCTTATTTTCAATGAAGGTGTTCATCTTCCTCTCATTGATTTATAAGTGCCTTTTATATCTCAAGGATATTAATGCTTTGCCCAGTTTTAAAAATTAGTCTTTTAATGCTGCTTATAGTTTCTTCTTTTTTTTCTCTCTTTATAGACATTTACATTTTAAATTTAGACTGTCTTGTTCTTTATGACTTTTTGGTTTCATGTCCTGCTTACTGGAAAGGTCTTCTCTACCCTAAAGTCAGTGAAATAATCTTCTGAATTTTCTTCTAGTACTTTAGTGGTTTTATTTCTTTATTTTTCTCAACAATGCTGGTAGTGGGGTTTTAGCACTCCTGTTAAGACAAAAGAAAAAAAAAAGAGTTTAACTCAAATAGACCTGGGTTCAAATCCCAGTTCTGATACACTTTATGACTTTTTTTTTTTTTTAACATGCACAGGCACCGGGAACTGAACCCGGGTCTTCGGCATGGCAGGTGAGAACTCTGCCAGTGAGCTACCATGGCCCACCCTCATGACTTTTAAAATGACATGTGGAGGTGCTTGGGTGGCTCTGTGGTATGCCACTGCCGGAGACCCAGGCTTGATCCTGGCCCATGCACTCCCCCACCAAAACACAAAACATTCAACAAATGGTGCTATGATAACAGGGAAGATTCACATGGAAAAAGACTGAAATGTGACCCTCACCACACGGCATATAAACAAACAAAAGTCATGTGATGCCTGTCTTTTCATCTGTAAAATGGCAATAATGCCCATCTTCCCAGGGTTATTTAGGGATTGAATGACACAAAGTAAGCATCTACTATAGTTTTGAGTTCTCAATAAAGGGTGATGAGTGGCATAATCATCACCTCCCAGAACCTGGCAGCTCTTGCTCTTTCCATTTGTCCATGCTTTCATTCAACAAATTTAAACATTGTGTGTCTGCTTTGTGCTTGCTTCTGTATTAAGGGCTTTTATACAAAGTTAAATAAGATACAGCACCCATCCTCCTCGCCCCCAAGAAGTTCACAGTCCATGAGAAAAGGGAAGAGAGACAATTGGACAAATGCACACAAAGATATAAAGGATATTGTGGGGAGGGTTCGGGATGGTCTCCCAAAGGAGATGCTGTCCATAAAGGGACCATGTCTGAGGATCAGCAGTGAGAGGAAAATGTGTAGGCAACGTGTCTGGAACATCTAGATCCAAGCAGGTCCACCTGCCTCCACTGGTGGGGCGTGGGGGGCACTGCAGGGTAGGCCTAGTTAGGTCAAGTTGGGGAACTTGAACTTTTTCCTGCAGGACCAACGGTAAGGAGTTTCTGAAGGATTTTAGTGAATTCCTGCCAAGGTCAGATTTGCATTTCCCATAGTTCACCTGGGATGGCCTCTGCAGGGATTTGAGAGCCTGAGATT
Source organism: Myrmecophaga tridactyla (assembly GCA_004026745.1). NCBI lineage: Eukaryota > Metazoa > Chordata > Mammalia > Pilosa > Myrmecophagidae > Myrmecophaga > Myrmecophaga tridactyla. Next base: position 5,894 of record PVIY010038406.1, on the reverse strand, counting down.
GGAGGCTGGACGAACAGAGGTTGAAGTTCAAGGGAGAGAGAAGACCAGGGCTGCACAAATAGTTCAAGAAAGTATTTAGGAGATGCAGCTGTTTTGGTGGGGTGAGGGTGAGGGGTTGGGGGGTGAGGGGGGTGGGTGAGGAAGGAAAAGGGAGGAATCACAGTGGAAGCCTGATAAAAATTTGTTGAAAGGATGGCTCATGGTATCTAACTTCAGTGGATAGTGGTGCTATTATCTGGGAGAAAATGGAAAGACAGTTCAGTTTTGTTTTGTTTTGTTTTTTTGGGGGGGATAATTGGATTATTTTAGAGATGTATTGAGATGTATATGAAATAGCTGCTTGGAGGCGCCCCTCAGTAGCTTTAGGAGGAGGAAGAGAGCAAAGGACTGGCGATCTGTCGGGAGGTCATCGAAATCTTGTGGGTGGGTGAGATTCTGCATAGTGGGTAAACTGGCCAGGACTCCCAAGTCGAGATTGCCCTTGTGGAGTGGTCAGCGGCCTGTTCACGACGGCAGGGGGCGCACTCGGACTGGGGGAACTTGGAGCAGGAGGCCGCTGGGGCTCCCGCAGCTCTGGGGTTGTGAGCCTACCCCCGGAGCTTGCCAAAAGAGACCAAGCTGAATGTGGGGGAGACAGGGGGGTCCTCCGAGGTCGAGCCGGTGCCTTCTGATCCCACGACGCGGCCGGGCTGCTGAAACTTCAGAGCACCGGCTACATCCCCCGCCATGGCAGTTTCTTCGGGGAGCTCAGCCAATCAGGCCGGGAGCCCAGGGCTCTCGAAACCGCGCGCCCTCCTGGGGCCTGACTCGTGCTCACTGTCCGCGGGCGTCACCCTGCAGAGAGGGCCCTTACCTGAAGGAGACGTCCGGGAAAGGACGGAAGTGGGTGGGGGCGGTGCAGGACATCGGGTACCGCGGAGGGCAGGAACGTGAGGTCAGCCTCTGGATAGGGAACCAGATGAAACACTGTCCTGGGATAGGACGGACAATTCCCAAACTCTGCTCGGGGACAAGAGGCACCATCCAGGGACGGGGCAGATGGTACCCAGGAGAGGGGAGGGGGTGGTGAATCAGGAAGAGCAGGGACGAGGTAGTTTACGCTGGACCGGACCCGGAATGGGGCAGACAGCGCCTGGGTGGCGGCGCGGGGGGCAGGAGAGCCGAGAATGAGTACACCACGCGCGAGGCCGCGGGGACCGCAGCGGGGCGCGGGGAGGAGGCGCTAGGGGAAGGCGGCAGCGGAACGACACCGACGCCCGTGGGCAGTAGGAGCATCGGGCGTGGCGCCCAGGGCAGAGGGGGAGACTAAGTAGCGGACCCGGGGAGAGGCGAGTGCGGGAGCCCAGCTGGGCTCGCCCGGGGACCCGCGACGCAGCTGGGGAAGGGCAGACCTCGACGGGGCGCCGAGCTTGGGACCCAGCCCTGAGGCAGGGCTCTTGGGTGGGGCGATGGAGAGGCGATGGAGCAATGCCTCCGGGGGTTCCCGGCCGGGCTGTGACTCCAGTTGAAGGCGGCAGAGCCGAGGCGCGGCCCGCAGCGCCCCCAGGCCCCCCCAGCTCCCTTGTTTGTCTCCCAGTCCGGCAGGAACCGGCTTCTGCTCGCCGCCGGGCGGGCGGATGGCTGCTGATTGGGCAACGCCTGTTTCCAGCTCCCACTCAGCCAATCAGCGAGTAGCAGTGTTTTCATCTTGGGGTCAGAATAAAAGGGCTGGAATAAAAGGGGGCAGAAAAGGAGCCGGGCGGGCCCGATACACATCAGTAGGAGTCGGGTGAGCTGGACCCGGGGGATCGGGGCCCCTGGCGAGGGTACGGGGGGCAGAAACTGCAGGAGAAGAGCCGTAGGTAGAAAATGTGTGAATAAGAGGGGAAATAGACTGGACGGATGAGGAGCCGCCAGGAAAGAGATGACGAATAGAACTAGGAAGCTGGGGCATGGAGGGACGGGGGTCCGCTCCCATGGAAACGGGCTTATTGCCGAGGTAACGGCCCGGGAAGGGGGTCGCTCCGGCGGCTCGCGCCGCCGGTTTGAACCGGCTTCGCCTCTCCCATGCCGGGTTCGCGTGGCCGCAGCGCCTAGCGACCTACACATCGGCCAATGGGGGGGCAGTTCCTGTGCAGTCAGGCCAATGAGCGAGCCGGGGGCGGGCCGTTCCGGAGCTCTGTGCGCTGATTTTGTGGTTGAAGGAACCAGTTCTGGGGAAGGGTCCTGAGTGCGGGCGGGAGGGCGCCTGTCAGGGTCCGAGGGAGTGGCAGCCCTCAGGTATGCCCCTGTCGAGGTGGCCCGGCCTCAAGCTGCATCCCCTGCCGGCCCCCAAGCTACGCCAGTCCCGCTGGTGGCCAGGACTAGTTCCAGGTCCCCGAGCATGCGTTAGTCCCTTCCTGCTTCTATGCCTCAGTTTACCTCTGAGTGAGCTTAGCAGGAGGTCTCCTCTCCTGATCAGGACGGCTCTATAAGTATCCGAGGGAAGTCGTACGAGCAAGCCACGGATTCGGGGGGTGGCGCAGGGCCGGGGCGGGTCCTGGGGTTTGTTCGGTTCCCTGCGCGCACCTGCAGCGCGGGCGCTGAGAGGAAGCACGCTCGACTCGTAGCGGCGGCTGTCGCTGGCGCCTGCATTGGCAGGGCAGGGCCCCGCGCTGACGCCGAGATCTGTGCGCAGGTGGCTGCAGAGCCAGACCCGGGCCCCGGCGCCGCGCCATGGCGCCCACTTTGGCCACTGCCCATCGGCGCCGCTGGTGGATGGCCTGCACGGCCGTGCTGGAGAACCTCCTCTTCTCGGCAGTCCTCCTGGGCTGGGGCTCGCTGCTCATCATGCTCAAGTCGGAGGGCTTTTACTCCTACCTGTGTACTGAGCCAGGTGAGAGGGGCGCCTCGGGCTGGGGGTGGTTCTTGGAGTGGGGGCTGTGGAAGGGCGCTGGATAGCAGTGAAGTATGCCAGCCACACTGGCCCACTGCGCAGTACCTCCTCCTCAGCAAAAGGCCCATTTGATCCTCACCCAGCCCTGCTGAGTAGTATCTGTCATTGTTCCGGTTTTGTGGATGAAGTAACTGAGGCCCAGGAGGTCTTTTGACTTGCCCAAGGTCACACAGCTGGTGACTGTGGTAGAGGTGAAACCCCCAAGTCCAAGTTTTTCTTTTCTATGTAAGAACATTGCCTGGCATATAGTGGGCCTTCAGTAAGCATGTTCTGGCCTCCTTCTAGAAGTATGTTCATTGTAAGAAAGAGGAACTCTTGATTCAGTGACTGGGGTGCAGCTGGGGAGAGGAAGTGGCTTCCTCTCCACCCCAAGGAAGGTTCATCTAGAATCTAGATGTTTTTCAGTCAGGCCAGTATGGAGTCTCATAAAGGCTTGCCAGATACAACTTGTCTATTTTTGCTGCTTCATGATTCTCCAATGGACATTTTCTCCAGCTGACTATGAGGACATCTCAGTGGCCTTCCATCCACGCTCCCCTAGATGCTAGGTCTGATTCCTTCCCTTTGTCACTCTATGGATGTTGCAGAACACAGGTTGAAGATCCTTGCCTACATGGAATCTGCACGCACGCACACACACACACACACACACCCCACTGCCCCATCCCTATCTGAGGATCCTAATTGTCGCAGGTCAGTAGGTTCAGCCCAATAGTAGGGCTCCAGTAGCTCCCACCCCCACCCCCACTGCCCAAGCCTTCTTAGGCCACCTTCATAGGAAACGTTTTCCCTCTGTCCTCTCCCTGCCCCCAGCAATCGGTATGTCACAGATGAACTCACAGCACCTTTGTCAGCCAGCCCCTGCCCAAGTCCCTTAGACGGACATAGTCCAGGCCTGACACACACACACCCTCCCACCCCCAGATCACCACCACTGTGCCTTTTCTTACTAGAGTCCCTGCTTTGGAGGAAGAGAAAACTTTGGACCAGCTCATGCTGCCTGTGACCCCAGTGTAAAGTCCTCCCTGTTTCCCTTCTCTGATCCACCCAGGAGATTTCCAGTCTCCAGGGAAGCCTACCTGGAGAGGCTAAGGGCAGGAGAAAGGGAGGGGATGTGGAGGCTGTCTGGATAAGGGCAGAAAGCATATCATTTATAACCTTTAACCTCAAAAATATTTCCTAATAGCCTAAGGATTCTTGGCAGGCCTTTCCCCACATCAGCAAGAAATCTTGGGTGATGGGAGAGTCAGCCCTTGTTCCCTGTATGAGCTTTCTGCTTTGCCCAAGAGATGTGGCGAGATTAAGGACTCCTCTGGAAGGAGCAGGTTGGAGTGTTCGGCATCTCCCTTCCCTTTCTCTCTCTTCCTCTGGATCATAACCCTCTTTACCTTCCTCCTTGATGAACTTTCAGGCATAGGAGGGTTTAAAGAACAGAAGAAAACATCACCATCCCTTAAAGACAAATCTCATTTTGTGCAGAATAGGGAACTGTTGTGGTCAGATTTTTTTTTTTTCTTTTTAACCAACTGATTTTGGGGAAGCTTAGAGTCTAGGATTTTTTTTGGTTTGTTTTTTTTATGTTTTCCCAGTTTGTCCACCAATTGTTTTTTTTTTAAATTTTATTGTATTGGTAGCCTTGGGGGCTGCTCACATCATGCCTACCTCAATCTTGGTTTCTTCCTTCTTTTAAAGAGGGTGGAGTGCCAGAGATGGGGCCAGGTTGTGCTGAGTTGGTGTTTTAGCCCCTGAGAGGCTTGATGGCTCCCTCCTGTAACCCAAAGCTAAGGTGAAGGGTCAGGATTGTGGGTTGAACATCAACTTCTTATCCTGTGTCTTTGCTCCAGCCTCTGATTTTGGTTTTCCTGATTAGCCAGCAAACCCGCTGACCCAGCATCCTCAGCGGGAAGGCTGCTGATTCCACACAGTTTATCTCTCTGGCCTCCCTGCTCCTTGCTTCTTGGAGTCAGTGAAACCTGTTGTCTTTCAGGGCCAGAAATGTCCTTGCCTGACTGCAAGTGCCTTTTGGATTCAGGGTCAAGGTTTCTGCTTAGGCCTAACATATGGTGGCTCAGTTACAGAGAGGCAGTTAGGTCATTTAATGAATTTACTGGAGTGCACTTATAAAAAGTCTATCAACCTATAGCTAACTATGATGCAAATTTGTCAGTTTTTTTGTTGCTTTGGGGACTGATGTTTTGGTTAGTTTTCTAAACAATCTTGAAAGGGTCATCCTTCTTGGGACTTAGGCCAAAATCTGGCCACAGATATGGTATGGAGTTCCGGCTTGATGATGTGGGAGAAGGAAGGAAACAGCCCATTTCTCTGTTACCCCTCAGCTGGTTTTGTCCTGCTCCTGGACAGTAGGGAGAGGTGACAAGGCTGGGTCTGGGCATTCAATGGTCTTTGCATGATATATACCAGGTGGTGGCTGCTGGAATCCTCCGCAGTCTTCCCCTACCCACCTCCAGAAGCCCTGGTATGGACAGGAATCAGAGTGGATTCCCAGCCCGGAGGGAGCTGGGCTTTCCCAGTGATGCATCATTTTGGCCTCAGGGATGGCTGCTCTGACCACCCATGGCTGACCTCTTCCTTCTTTCTCCCTGTTGTCCAGCGGCTCGCTTTCACAGCGTCCACTGAGAGAGGGTGGCAGTATCTGTGGATATTTAACCTCTTCTTTCCTCAAATCCACACATTCAGGAACCACTTGAGGTGCTGAGCAGGGGGTGCAGAGCCAGCCTGCTCTCAGGGGCCCTCTACTCTGCCAGCATTCATGAAGTGACCACACGCAGACAAATACAATTCCAAGAGGTGGCCAGGGCTTGACAGGGAGTGTGGTGCCAAGAGCTAGAACAAAGTGGGGAGTTGCTCAGATGGGGCTGGGGGGCCTCTCTGAGGTTTAGGCAGAAGACTGAATGGCGAGGAGGGTGGTCAAGAGAAGAGAGGGGTGAACAGCATGGGGGAAGACAGGAGAGGAGACCAC
>PVIY010038405.1:0-23911 GCA_004026745.1 Myrmecophaga tridactyla | reverse complement strand
TATATACAAAAAAGCAATAAATTTCAGAGCACAGCACCACAATCAGTTATAGAACATATTTCAGAGTCTGACATGAGTTACAATTCTACAATTTTTAGTTTTTACTTTTAGCTGCTCTAAGCTACTGGAGATTAAAAGAGATATAATGATTCAGCAATCGTATTCATTTGTTAAATCCTATCTTCTCTGTATAACTCCACCATCACCTTTGATCTTCCCATCCTTCTCTTTAGGAGTGTTTAGACTATGGGAATTCTAAATTTTTCATGTTGGTAAGGTCTGTCAATAATATGGGGTAGGGAGATGGAACTATTTGATGTTCTGGAGAGGCTGGCCTGCTAGGTTTCCGGACTTTTCTGGTCCAGGGACCCATCTGGAAGTTTTAGGTTTTGAGACAGTTACAGTAGTGCGTGGAATCTTATATATTTCCTTAGGTGTTCTTTAGGATTGATGGAATGGTCCTGGTTGGGGATAGATAGCAATGGCTAACTGAAGCTTGCATAAGAGCAACCTCCAGAGTAGTCTCTTGACTCTACTTGAACTCTTTCTGCCACTGATACTTTATTAGTTACATTTTTTTCCCACCTTTTTGTCAGGATGGAAGTGTTGATCCCATGGTGTCAGGGCCAGATTCATCACTGGTAGTCATATCCCACATCTCCAAGGAGACTTTCACCCCTGGATATCATGTCTCACATAGAGGGGATGGAAAGGATTTCATTTGCAGAATTGGGCTTATAGAGAGTGAGGCCACACATGAGCAACAAAAGAGGTCCTCTAGGAGTGTTTTTTATCAGAAAAGGATGTGGACTTTTGTCAAATGGTTTCCCAGCATCAATAAAGATGATCATGTGATTTTTCCTTTTCGATTTGTTAAATGTGCTGTATTACATTAATTGATTTTCTTGTGTTGAACTATCCTTGCATTTCTGGTATAAATCCCGCTTAGTTGTAGTGTATAATTCTTTTAACATGTTGTTTGATTTGATTTGCTAATATTTTGTTGATAAATTTTGCATCTATGTTCATTAAGGAGATTGGCCTGTAGTTTTCCCTTCTTATAGCATCTTTATCTGGTTTTTGTATTAAAATGATATTAGCTTCATAAAATGAGTTAAGTAGAGTTCCTTTTTCCTCATATTTTTGGAAAATTTTGAGCAGGATTAGTGTTAGTTCTTTTTGGAATATTTGATAAAATTTCCCTGTGAAGTCATCTGGCCTTGGGCTTTTCTTTGTAGGAAGATTTTTGATGACTAATTGAATCTCTTTATTTGTGATTGATCTGTTGAGATCTTCTGTTTCTTCCTGCATCAGTGTAACTTGTTTTTGTGTTTCCAGGAATTTATCCATTTCATCTAAATTGTCTACTTTGTTGGCATATAGCTGTTCATAATATCTTCTTATGATTTTTTTTTTATTTCTTCAATGGTAATGCACCTCTCCTAATTTCTGATTTTGCTTATTTGCATTCTCTCTCTTTTTTTCTTTGTCAGTCTTGCTAGTGGTCCATCAATTTTATTGATTTTCTCAGAGAACCAACTTTTGGTTTCATTGATTCTTTCTATTGCTTTTTTGTTCTCTCATTCATGTAACTCTGCTTTAATCTTTGTTATTTTTCTTCTTTTAGTTGCTTTATGGTTATTTTACTATTCTCTCTCAAGTCCCTCCAGGTGAGCAGTTAAGTCTTCGATTTTTGCACTTTCTTATTTTTTAATATAGGCATTTAGCACAATAAATTTCCCTCTCACCACAGCCTTTGCATCTCCCATAAGTTCTGACAAGTTATATCCTCATTTTCATTCATCTCCAGACAGCTACCGATTTCTTCTTTGACCCACTGGTTGCTTACGAGTGTGTTATTTAATCTCCATATATTTGTGAACATTCTTATTCTTTGTTGGTTATTGAGATCAAGCTTCATTCCATTTTGATCAGAGAAAGTCTTTTGAATAATTTCAATGTTTTTAAATTTATAAAGATCTGTTTTGTGCCCCAGCATATGATCTATCCTCGAGAATGTTCCATGTGCACTGGAGAAGCATTTATATCTCTGTGTTTTGCGATGTAATAACCTATATATGTCTGTTAGATCTAAATCATTTATCAAGTTGTTTAACTTCTCTATTTCCTCATTGCTGTTCTGTCTGGTTGTTCTGTCTATAGAGGAGAGTGGTGTTTTGAAGTCTCCTGCTATTATAGAAGTTATAGATGTTGAAACATTTATTGACAATGTTTGTCTCATTTATTTTGGAGCTCCTTCATTGGGAACATAAACATTTATGATTGTTATATCTTCAAGGAAAATTGGCCTTTTAGTTAGTATAAGTGTCCTTCTTTGCCTCTATGATGTCTTTACATTTAAAGTCTATTTTGTCTCATATAAGTATAGATACTCCTTATTTCTTTTGGTTACAACTTGTGTGGAAAATCTTTTTCCATCTTTTCACTTTCAATCTACTTGTATCCTTGTGCCTAAGATGAGTCTCCTATATGCAGCATTTAACTGGATTATATTTCTTAATCCATTCTGCTGATCTGTATCTTGTAATTTTAGTTTAGTTTATTAATATTTGAAGTTATTACTGAAAATGTGTTTCTTGAGTCCACCATCTTATTTTTTTTATTTTATTTATCAGATCTATATATTATTTTCCCTCTTTCTCTTTTTATCCTTTAAGTTACCTTACTGGTACTTTTCAATTGTGTGCCCTCCTCCAGAATTCCCTCTCTTGTCCTTTTTATCAACTGGCAGAACTGTCTTTAGTATTTCTAGTAAGGCCAGTCTTGTGTTGACAAATTCTTTCAGGACTTGTTTGTCTGTGAAAATTTTAATCTCTCCATCATATTTGAAGGACAATTTAGCTATGTACAGAATCCTTGGCTGGAATTATTTCTCTTTCAGTATCTTAAATATATCATCACCTTCACAGTACTTCTTGAGTAGTTTGAACACAGTCTTATGTGGTTTCCCTTGTATGTAGCAGATTGGTTTTCTCTTGCCACTTTCAGAATTTTCTCCTTTTCTTCAACATTTGACAGACTGATTAGTATGTGTCTTGGGGAAGGCTTATTTAATTTATTTTGTTTGGAGTTCATTGGGCTTCTTTGACTTGTATATTTATGTCCTTTATAAGGATTGGGAAGTTTTCCCCCATTATTGTTTGCTTTTTTTTTTTTGGCTATCATTTCCCAGAGATCCAATTGAAATATTTCCAGCTTTTTTGCCATTTGTTGTTTTGAGTGTTTGAAATCATTATCCTGTCTTCTATATCACTAATATGTTCTCTGTCTCTTCAAATCTGCTTTTTGTGTGTCTAGTATGTTTTTTATTTGGTCAACAGAATCTTTAATTCCTGATATCTGCTATTTTTCTTTTTATTCTTTCAAATTCCTCTTTAAGCTCTTCTACTGTCTTCTTTATCTCCTTTATGTCATTTGCCATCCCACTTATTTTATTAAGTAGAGTTTTATGAACACCTTTGATTTGTTGTTCCAGTGTTTGTGTCTCCTCTGGTGTTTTAATTTGGTCATTAGGCTGAACTATATCTGTCTGCATTGTGATATGTTTAGTGATCTTCTGTTGCTTTCAGCAGATGTAAATATCTTCATTTTTGCTTTGGGAATTGATTTCTTTCAGTAGTCTATATCCTTGTGTTTGTGGGATGGATATGTAGTGGTGTGCAGCATATGGGGCAGGGAACGACAATGTGGTGATGCACTGCCACACATTTGTAGGTGCAGGTTGGAGATGTTATGCTGGTTCGTTTGAATGTGGGCACCCAGCAGTAAGGGAGGATGTAGCTGTGCAGGTGCACACGTCTGGTGGGTGTAACCTGGTGTGTGCAGGTCTAGGGCATGGGGTCTTTTGTGCACATCTGTAGAGCTATGGTAGAAGGTTGGCATTATGCTTTCATGGGCTGGGGGCAGATGTGACCTAGCTGCACAGGTCAGTGCTTACTCAGATCTGGGAAGCGTGACTGAGAGCCATGCACATGCATGGGTCTAGGAGTGCCATAAACTAATGTTCACAGAGCTGAAGGATGTGACTGGAGCTAACACTATGGGAGAAGTTTGAGTGTAGCCTAGGTATGTGGCCGCAGCCTTTATGTACTGGCAACAGTCTGCAGGGAACAGAGGTATGTAGTGCTTGGGAGGGATGCAGGAGAGGTGGGTTGGGCTGCACTTGGTGTGGAGGCGTGGGGCAGGTAGGCACGTTGAGTGTTGGTGGGGGGTGCTGGAAGTTCGGGGAGTGTGGGCATGTGACACATGGGTACATGGGGTATGGGGTGAGTCACGGGTCATGGGGCTATGCTGGTGAAGGTAGTGCATTCAAGGAACAGGGCCTGGTGTATATCCTAGTCCCTGTCCCCATCTGTGCACTTCCACTGGCTCTGTTCCTCCTCACTGGCTCCACTTTTCTGCTTCTCAGTTCCTCAGCCTCTGCAACCAGGGACATCCTATGTGGATCAGAAGGCTTTTCCAGGTCAGTTGCACTCTTGAATTGCCATGTCAGTCACCCTCCCCTTCCGTCTCTAAATTTTCCATGGAGCAGGACTGAACTCCAGCTACCCTATTTGTCCATCTTCCCAGAATTTTCCCCAATTGTCTTTTATTAGTCTGCTACAAATATAATTTTCCTACCTGGTTATGAGTTCCCCTTATTTCTTTACTTTTTTATTTTCATATTTTCTCTCTTTATATATAAAGGAAATTTTGCTTGTGTGTGTGCCTGTGTATGTGATCTATGTGTATGTGCATATAAACCAGGTGTGCATACCAGAAAAAAAGATTTTAATACACTTGAATGACTTCACTGCATCCTTTTCAACTCTAGTTAATTTATTTCTGCATTCACAATGGTAACATCTGATTCTCAGTGTACTTTATATGTAAGATGTTTCCATTGTATGCTACTCTGGACACAAATATTTCATTGATAATTAATTGCCATAACGACACAAATTTCTTCAGTCATGGTTTGTTTAAAACACAGGTGATTAGGTATTACTTTCTTGTGTATGCAGAATATACTAGGAACATCTCTGTTACCAAATATCTCCTACAAGCTTGCTGTAAAACCTGAATTACCACTGCAGGCATTCTATTCCTTTCATTGTGTGGCTAAAATGAAATACTCCTCTGAGAAGTAGAATGCATCAAGCTATTGCTAGTCATTAAGGCTTTACTTGGATTCCACTTATGGAAAATCTCCAAATTAGCAGCTAGCAAATATGATGAAGAAAGAGAAGGAGCTAAGGCAGTGTTGTCTCTTTCTGATGAGGGCATGTCTTCATGTGTACCATAATTGGAGTCCTGGAGTCCTGAATCATTTGGGAATGTAGAGAGGAAAACTGGTATTCTAATTTTACTGCTTCAAGGTTTTTCTTTAAACTTGCTCTGACAACATAATCATGTTGCACTTATATTTCTTTAAATGATTTGTGATGTGGCAAATCAATAGTGAATTAAAATGTGTGGATAGATCACTCAGTGGTAGAATCCTCACATGGCCATTTTGAATTTCTGATCCATGCATCCCCCCACACTCACTAATAATAGCAATAATAATAATAATTAATTAATTAATTAAAGCATTGCATTTTGTCCTGTTGACACCTGGAAGGCACTCAATGCATCTCAAGTACACAAGTAATGGTCACGTTAATCTTTCTTCAGGGCATCTTGGGCATATTTTCATATCTGCTAATGATAGAGATGGAGGTTTTAAAATTTTAATTATCTAAGAGATAGTTTAAAAGAGTACAGGACAATCTCATATTGATCATCCTTGAAGAAGTCTGTATAGATATGAATATAATGGTATTCATCCAAAAGTGATGTCAAAAAGAAAAAAAATGTGAGCCAGACTTTGTTTTATAACAATCATTTAGATTCTGATATACTCTTTCAATACAGATAATTATGTTGCAAAGTCCATTCTGAGAACACTTGATTTTCATAGTGTGAGTTGAACTACCACCATCGCATCCTATATCACAGCATTCCACTCCTAAAGTGATAGCTTTTATCACAGTGAGTTGCAATTTTCTAGATAACTATCTACACCTCCCCTCTTATTAGTTTCCTTAGAGACAGTAAAAAAAAAAATTTCTCCTCAGTTGACTGAATAACTACTCATTTAGATGCATATTTAATGACTGACAGACTGACTGACTGAATATATTAACAAATGAAGATAGATGCTAGAAAAATTTGAGGAAGATGACTTCTGGTTGTCAAAAGCAACTCAAAAGGAGACATTAGTAGAGGAGGAAAAAGTAATGCATGCATAGGAGATTTAGACTGACTATTTCATAGACTATCCTGAACATGGATGAAAATAGAAAAACATAAATCAGTGAGAGATAAGAATTTTGGGTGGAATCTAAATCTACAAAAGAGGCAGGTATAATAGTTCATTTGGGAAAACAGTTGAGTTCAGGGAGTTGATACTGAAGGACGGCTCAGGACTATAGAGGTCTCTCCATTAGCTCCTTATGACTTACATATAAAGGAGCAGAGGTACTGTATATAAGGGAAAAACAGATTCTAAGGTTGTCTCTTCCATCTCATGAGTGTCCTCATCTTGTGGTGTCACCATAAGCTAGGACACTTCTAGAAAGTCCTGGCCACCATAGCTGAGGATTTTCTCTGAAAATGACAGCTTGTGTTAGGACTTCTGGAACTGTAGGTTTCCTAGATATCCCTTTCACTCTCCACCCAGAGCTATTGCCCCTTTGACCTAGTATGGACTAGAATAAAAAGACATAGAATGCATAGATTTTGCCCCTAAATTAATGGTCACCTTGTGAACTGTACTTCTTACTGTGTACTAAAAGGTTTGCAGCCTACTTAATCAATCTCCTTCCTTGGTAAATGTTACTCACCTTCTATTCTAATTCTCTTTTCAAGTTCAACTATGTCTGGGCTCTAAGTCCCATTCTTCTAGCTTGAATTCCTGAATTTGAGACTGTCTATACATTAAGATCTCCATCTTCTTTTATAATTGTGCTTACCTTCAAGCCAAGTCCTTGTATCACTGACAGCTTGGCAGTGGATTCAGAATTATCTGCCTAGAATTACTATACTCTTGTGGCCAGATTTATGCTAACTGATATTCTAATCAAACCTATGATGACCAACATTTTTGGTAACTATCCAAACCTTTGGATAAATAGGACTTATTTTTTATTTACTTTTATCTACTCTTTTTCTATTTCCTCCAAAGATTAATTCTGTTAACCATAGTTAAAGTGGAGATGAAGTAAAAGGTAGTTGAGAAAAGAGATCACAGGGAAAATATGAATATATGCATGGTGTTCTAGTCTGCTAGCTGCAGGAATGCAGTGCACCAGAGATGGATTGGCTTTTAATAAAAGGGGATTTATTTTGTTAGTTCTTCAGAGGAAAGGCAGCTAACTTTCCACTGAGGTTCTTTCTTACGTGGGAAGGCACCGTATGGTCTCTTCTGGCCTTCTCTCCAGGCCTCTGGGTTCCAACAACGTTCCCTGGGGTGGCTTCTTTCTTCCTATCCAAGGGCTTGGGCTGAGCTGCGAGTACTGAGATGAGGTATGCTGAGCTGCTTTGGCTGTGCTACATTGTGCTCTCTCATTTAAGCACCAGTCAGTTAGGTCAAACATCACTCATTACAGCAAACACACCTCCTAGCCAACTGCAGATGTAATCAGCAACAGATGAGGTTCACGTATCATTGGCTCATGTCCACAGCAACAGAACTAGGTGCCTTCACCTGGAAAGTTGGCAACCGAATCTAACTACTACACATGGGTTGGTAAAATCTTTACCTAGCAATATATAATGATATTAGAAATGATGTTAAATTCCAAACTTTCCTGATGCCAAAATAAATATTTGGTTAAATGACAATTCTAAACTGAGTGAAGATTCTGTCTCCAAAAAGGCCCAATAATGTCTTCGTGATGAGAGGCTTGATGTATATAATTTGAGGAGGAGGAGTTGATTGGAGAATTATCTTCTGTCCTTCCATTTACAATTATATTTATTCTTTACATTTTCTTTAAAACAAATTATGGGGAGTATGCTGGTTTGAAACTAATCTGTATCCCACAAAAGCCATATTATTTTAATCCTAATACAAGTTTCTGGGGTCAGACCAATTGTTTGTGTGGGACATTATGATTAGGTTGTTTTGATGGAGATGTGATTCAACCAATTGTGTGTGGGACCTTTTGATTAGATGGAGATGTGACCCAAGCCATTCAAGGTGGATATTAATCAGTTTATTGGAGTCCTTAAAAGGGCTAACACAGGGAGCATATGCCTAGACACAGACATTTGAAATTGCTTGGAGAACTGACACATCTGTTTCTAGATGCCTAGAAATAGATATTTTGAATTGCTTGGAGATGGACAGAAGCTCAGAAAGGAGGCCACCAGAACCAGCAGCTAAGAGCAACAAAACCCAGGAGCAAAGGACCAGCAGACATCGCCATGTGCCTCCCATGTGAGAGAAACCCCAGACAGAATCAGCCTTTCTTTAGTGAATACCTTTTGTTGATACCTGAATTAGGGCATTTTTATTCACTATAACTGCAAACTTGTAACTTACTAAATTCCTTTTATGAAAGCCAAACCATTTCTGGTGTATTACTTTCTAGCAGCTTTAGCTAGCAGTTAGCAAACTGAAGCAGATTTTGGTACCAGAGAAGTGGGGTGTTACAGTTTGCAAATGCAAAACATGTTGGAATGGCTTTTTATGTGGATAAGTGGAAGATTCTGGAAGAATTGTGAGGAGTTTGATTGAAAAGGCCTTTGCTTTGAAGAGATTGTTGGTGGAAATGTGGACTTTTGAAGGTATCTCTGATGGGGTTCTAGACAGAAATGATGAATGTGTTATTGCAAACAAGAATTAAGTTGGTTCTTGTTTCAAAGTGGCAGAGAATTTGGCAAAATTGAGCACTGGTGTTGAGTGGAAGGGAGAAATTGAAAGCGATGAGTTTGGATATCTAGCTGAGGAAATTTCCAAATTAAGCATGGAAAATACAGCCTGGCTTCTTCTTGCAACTCAAAGTAAAATGTGACAGAAAAGGAATGATGTGAGGACTGCACTCTTGGCAACAACAACAACAACAACAACAACAACAGAAAAAAAAAACCAGAAACTTACAGTTTGGAAAATTCTGATCATTCGGAAAATATTTTTCTATGTGATGATTTAACCAACCACAAAACTAGTCAGTCATTTCATAAAAAGCCAGGGTTGGAGTTGGGGTTATCCCAAAAGATTCTATGGAAAGTCCTATTATTTTATGGGTTTGACCCTTGTATGCTACATGCCAAACTTATAAGTTTCTTGAGATCACTGCCAGTCTGGAGTAAAAGGGACAGAAAAGGGGCAGATTGAAGAAAAATGACTTCAAAGTCTGCACCATGGAAGCTGAGATCTAGAGCCAGATAAACTCAGGCCAAGAAAGTGGATCCATCAATACATATGGACAGGGTGAGTTTGCCCTAAGACAGAGGGTAGGCCTTCTACTTTGATGTTCAGGAAGAGTTTGTTGCCCCAGGCTCCAGAAAGTGGAGCATATTCCCTGGGGATTGGAAGGAGCCTGGTAACCATCCCATTGTTCTGAACTAGTTTAGGGTGTGTACTGGAGATGTCAAAGGGCCAAGAGATATTGCCATGTACCTTCCCATGTGATAGATGAACCTGGATACAGCTGCCTCCTCCAAGAGGTTATCCTCTTCTTGGTGTCTCTATTTGGACATTTTCATCACCTTAGAATTGTAACTTGCAACTTAGTAAATCCTCCTTATAAAAGCCAATCCGTTTCTGGTATATTGTATTCCAGCCACTTTAGCAAACCAAAACAGGAGGCTGTAGCAATTTTGGAATAACAATGAAAAGATTCTTAGATATGAGTTTCTGGATGTGAAACCAGAGAATATTCTGAAGATAAATTCATGAATTCTTTGTCTGGTAGTGAGAAAAAATTCTGTAAAAATTGCAAAGTATTGTAGAACAATCTTCTTAGAGAATCAAATTCTTCCCAAGTAAATCCCTATCATCTCATCACTATTATCACAACCAAAAAAAAAATATTAATATCCTTATAATTTGAAAGAAACAATAAAATTTAAGGGTACATTTTCCCTTCAAAAGGAGTTAGGAAAATTTTAATTTTAAAAATCTTTCTCTCTTTTTTAGTCGGCAAATTTTACTGATACATTCACTGTGCTGGTTTGAAAGGATTTATGTACTCTAGAAAAGCCATGTTTTAACTCTAATCCCATTTTGTAAAGACAGCCATTTCTTCTAATCCATATTCAGTACTGTATGTTAGATTATCTACATGGAGATGTGACTCAATCAAGTGTGGGTATTAAACTTGATTAGATGAAGATGAGTCTCCACCCATTCCAGATGGGTCTTGATTAGTTTACTGAAATCCTTTAAAAGAAGAAGTATTTTAGAGAAAGCTTCCAAACACCACAAAACCATGAAGCAGAGAGTCTTCCAGCCAGTGACATTTGGCAATGAAGAAGAAAAACACCTCCCAGAGAGCTGGAGAGGAAGGTAGCAGATGATGCCATGTCTATCATGTGACTTCCCAGATGAGAGAGAAACCCTGACCATGTTAGCCATGTGCCTTTCCACTTGAGAGAAAAACCCTGAACTTCATGAGTCTTCTTGAATCAAGATATCTTTCACTGGGCATTTTTATAGATTTAATTTAGCTGGGATATTTCCATGGCCTAAAAACTGTTAACTTGCAACTTATTCATTTTCCCTTTTTAAGAAAGCCATTCTATTTCTGGTATATTACATTCCAGCAGCTAGCAAACTAGAACACAACTTGAAAGAAACAATAAAATTTAAGAGTACATTTTCCCTTCAGAACTTATGAAAACTTTAAGTTTTTTAATCTCTCTCTTTTTTTGTAGTCTGCAGATTTTACTGAGATATATTCACATACAATATGTTTTATCCCAAACATAAAATCAGTATCTCACAGTATCATTACTTAGTTGTGCAATCATCCTGACTCTCAGTTGTAGAAAATATTCATTGATCCAAAAGAAAAATAATAGATAGTTAACACACAAAAGAAAACCCTAAATAACCCATATCCCTTAATTTGTTTATTACCTTAAGTAGCTTTGTCATAGATTTCTCAGGATTTTCCAAGTATAGGATCATGTCATCTGCAAATAATGAGAGTTTTACTTTTTTCCTTCCTGATTTGGATAACTTTTATTTTTGTTTTCTTGCCTTATTGCTTTAGTTGGACCTTGCCGCACAATATTGAATAACAGTAGTGGCAATGGACATCTTTGTCTCATTCCTGATCTTAGGGGGACGGCTTTCATTCTTTCACTTTTGAGTACAAGCCTGGCTGTGGGTTTTTTCATATATGCCCTTTATGTTACTGAGGAAGTTTCCTTCAATGTGTACATTTTGAAGTATTTTTATCAGAATAGGATGACAAATTTTGTTGAATGCATTTTTAGCATCAATTGAGGTGATCATATGAATTTTTAATTTCAATTTCTTAATGTGTTATATTACATGAATTGATTTTCTTGTGTTGAGCCACCCTTGCATACCTGGAGTAAACCCCATTTGCTTGTGGTATGTAATTCTATTAATGTGCTGTTGGATTCCACTTGCAAGTATTTTGTTGAGGATTTTTGCATCTATATTCATTAAGGAGATTGTCCTATAGTTTTCCTTTCCTGTGGTATCTTTATCAGGTTTTGGTATTAAAGTGATATTAGCTTTATAGAATGAGTTAGGTAGTGTTACTTTTTCTTCAATTTTTTGGAAGAGTTAGAGCATGAATAGGTTTATTTCTTTTTGCAATGTTTGGTAAAATTCCCCTGTGAAGCCATCTGGCCCTGGGCTTTTCTTTGTAGCAAGGTTTTTATGATAGATTGAATCTGTTTACTTGTGATTAGCTTGTTGAGGTCTTCTATTTATTCTTGAGTCAGCATAGGCTTTTTGCATGTTTCTAGGAAATTATTCACTTCATCTAATTGTCTAGTTCGTTGGTACAGTTATTCATAGTATCCTGTGATGATTTTTTTTTTCAGCTTCCATTGTAATGACCCCTATCGCATTTCTGATTTGGTTTATTTGTTTTCTCTCTTTTTTACTTTGTCAGTCTAGTTAAGGGTTTACCAATCTTGTTGATCTTCTCAAAGAACCAACTTTTGGCTTTGTTGATTCTATTGTTTTTCTTATTCTCCAATTCACTTATTTCTGCTTTAATCTTTATTATTACTTAACTTCAACTTACTTTAGGGTTAGTTTGATGTTCTTTCTCTAATTTCTTCAACTGTTCAGTTAAATCTTTGGCTTTAGCTCTTTTTTCCTTTTAAATGTAGGTATTTAGAGGTATAAATCTCTCTCTCAATACAACCGTCACTGAATCCTCTAAATTTTGATATGCTGTGTTCTCATTTTCATTTATGTCCAGATAATTACTGATTTCTCTTGTAATTTCTTCTTTAACTCACTGATTATTTAAAAGTGCATGGTTTAACTTCATATATTTGTGAAATTTCCAATTCTTCGATGGTATTATTTTCCAGCTTCATTACACTATGGTCAGGGAAAGTACTTTGAATAATTTCAATCTTTTTAAAATTATTAATACCTGTTTGGGACCTCAGCCTATTATCTCTCTTGGAGAATATTCCATGAGCACTAGAAAAGAATGCATATCCTGGTGTTTGGGGTTATAATGATCTACATACTTCTGTTAGGTCTAATTCATTTATTGTATTGTTTAGGTTCTCTTTTTCTTTATTGATTCCCTGTCTGGTTGTTCTATCTATAGGGGAAACAGGTATATTGAAGCCTCACACTATTATTGTAAAAACATCTATTGCTCCCTTCAGTTTTTGCCAGTGTTTACCTCATGTACTTTGAAGCTCCTCGATTGGATGCATAGCATAAACATTTATATTGGTTATTTCTTCTTGGTGAATTATCCGTTTTATTAATGTAGTGTTCTTTCTTGTCTCTTATGACATCTTTGCATTTAAAGTCCCTTTTGTCTGATTTGATAAATCATCCCCTGCTTTCATTTGGCTCCAACTTGCATGGAGGTTTCAGTCTGCCCAGCAGTTGATACTATTCCGTGACTTAATAATCTTCAGAAGCTGTATTCCTTCTGGATCCCAGGCTGCTTCTGACTGGGTAGGACTGAAACTGTGGGGTTCCTGTGTACTCACTTTGCCAGCCAAAATCTGGCTTACTGTGGGGCATATCCCTCATTTCACTTGTGACAGAGGACTCCCCCAACTGCTCCAGTCTGCTCCATTCCCCAGGCAAAGATAAGGCCACTCTCAAGGGTGGGGGATAGACACCAGGCCCCAGGGCTGGACACACAGTTTCTCTCTAAGTTTTCTCAGGCTCTTTGTCTCCCACTGACTTGGCCCTTGAAATATTCTCCCTGTCTTCTGGATCCCCAAATGGGGGGATCTGTCTCAGTGCTGTGAGATATTTTATAGTCTGTGTCCCAGTTGAGAGGTGGACAGGATGCTGGCTATTGGTTCTGTGCCCTTCCTGTGCTGTGTGGGACCAAGTGAAAAGGAGGGAAGAGGATCAACTGGTCCAGGATGAATGTTTCTACCTGATATTTTTCTTTTTTTTTCAATTCAGCATTTATAGGCTATTTCTCCAGTCTATACCTTCCTCCAAAGTTCTGAACAACTGAAAATTGTTCCTTTCATTCTGACTCTCTGGGGGTAGGTTTTCAGTAGCTGTTTATGTTGCCATGTTGATGATGTCATCCCAAGAAACTTTAATTTTTGAAAACAGTCATGTCTTCAATATGAAAGACAGTAATGGGGATTCTGTCCAAATTGTGTCAGGTCCTGTGCTAGTGAATGATCTTCCTGTTTGTGCTTCTTCTTCCTGCCTCAGTCCTGCTAGCTGGTTTTTCTGTGACAAAATGGATGGACCTTGGGGTGTAATTCACTTTAAAAAACACTTTGATAAATTCTGAAGGTATAAGTCTATCATCTATTTCTAACTTTGTTTTACAGAACTGAAGCTATAGTCTCCTCTCACCCAGATTTTATTAAATATAGGTACAATTCCTAATTTTTCCATCATATAACTTTAGCAACGTTATATTCCTCAAGGGAAGTATGGTTTCTTTCTGGCTTTTTTTATTTTTTTTTTGACAGCAAATGTCAAAATTTATTCTGGTTCCAAACAGATGGAGTTTTCTTCTTATCCAGTGTCCTTAACTACCCAAAGGCCTACAATAGGCAAGATGCAGCTAACTCTCACTTCTGATAATTTTTGTGCTAGACATTTCAAAAAACAAAGATCCCTCCTGAGAAAATTATATTCAGTCGCTATAACCTTTAAGAGAAAGGATTTGGCTTTCACTATGAAGGCTTTTTTTACCCCTTCTTCTTCTTTTTTGTGAATAGCAGATTATTCTCCTTTGTACTAAATTAATGTCTGAGGGAAATGAATGTCAGAAATTTGGCCCACACAATATTCCATTTCATTGTCAGTGTCTACCAGGTCTTTTTTGGCAGAAACAAAAAGGAATAGCAGGCCACTTTGAATAAAATGTGCTGTATTAATCAAAGGGAAACACCACACATTAATTTTGCTTCCAAACTGTTAAATTATAGCATGACAAAGCAGGGACTTAAAACACTGTTTTGCAACAATGTCTTCAGTAGGGGCAATAATTTACCAAAATACTACACACCTCATGCTTGTGATTAAGCAGCAATGCTTCCATTGAATTACTTCAAATAATTTTTCATTTATATATAATACACTCTTTTGAGTTACTTCTAATTTCTTTCCCCATATGACAGACTAAATCTTATGCAGGCAGATAGTCAAGCATACTTTTGAAACCATACTATGGCAAAGCATTGAAACTTCCAAATTTTTGGATTGAGTATATGTACACACAAAGATAACATGATGGGATTTTGGGTTCTTTATTAGCTGGTTGTGAGTTAGTGTAGCTTCATTTTTCTTTTCCCCATCCAAGGATTGGTAGTGAAGGGGAGTTTCTTTTTACTTGACCATCCCTCATTATTAGTTCAGTTGAAGGGATCTCAAGTATTATGAGCCATTGAAAAGGGGTTGTCTTTTCAGGATAGTGCTAAAAGTTTGGAACACCTTGGTGTAATCATCTGTAGGCAGCCATGAGTAGGAGGCCTTCAGCTCATGCATTTAACATAAATTCTGAGCATAGGAAATAAGTGATAACACACTTGAATGGACATGGACAGACTGCCTAAATTGACTCACTTTCTCTTGACTCTTTATCAATTAGCTTTTGCAAAATAAAAGCCAGTCAATTTGCTTAAAACAACATGAATCTATGTAAATCACAATTTTGGATAATATGGTCTGGGATTGTCTGGTTGGTTCTTGTATTCTTAGCTCAGTTCACCCATTTGTGTGTACCAGGTCAGTTGTAGTTCCATTAATCTGGGCTGGCCTAATCTGGGGTGGCCTCTCTCCTCCACTGGATTTTTATTCAGCTACCTGGTTTGTTTATCTAGCAATTGGGTCCTCCAGAACACCAGGACAGTAAGCTCCAATGCACTAACACTCCTTTAGCCTCATTTGTATCACATTTGCTAATGCCCCATTGCCCAATGCAAGTCTTAAGAAGTATAGAGAAGTGTGCATATCCCCTGGGTTTGCCAAGGCAATGTAATTTGCTAGGTCATCTGACTGTGGTTTCTTACCCTGCTGTTACAAACAAGATTTATCCAATTTAGAGAGGTTCCACTGGTACTCCTAAAAGATTGTATTTGAGCTCCTCATGTATTCTAGTTTTTCATGTGCTTATGTTCAACAGAGACCCTTGCTATCTATGTACAGATTCTAACTCTTTCACTTATTAGCTATGCTATCATGGTGAATTTTTAGTATCAATTTCCTTATGTATAAAATGAAGTTCAAACTATTGTGAATATTATGTATTTTTTTTCTGTGTGTGAGAAACAAAAAGATTAAATTCATGCAAAGTACTTATAACAGAGCCTAGCTCTGAGGAAACACTAAATAAGTGTTGGTTGCTATTTTGCTGTGCTTTTGTACCTGGGAATTCTTGCATTTTTATTATGCAATATTTGATTTATGCCAAAGACCATATGTAGTTCACAGGTAAGCTATTAAGCCCAATAATAAACACTCATGAATCTAGTCACCCAGCTAAAATAATAAATACCTAACAATACCTTTAAAGCTACTGTGTTCTTCCCTGATTCCTTGTTTGTGAGCTATATTGAAATGGTCAACACCTATGTAATCTTTGCAACTCACCTTAGTACTCAACAATATTTTCAAAGAATCATCAATTTTTAACAATACATGGTATTACAGTGTGTGAATATACCATGACTGATTTTCTCATCCTCTTGCCAAAAACCATTAAAATTGTTTTAAGAGTTTTCCTATTGCAAAATAATAACAATAATAATAAATGCTGCTATGAAATGAATGCCCTTATCTCTTAGAACATATGTATAGGATATATAGTGAGGTGGATAATTATAGGATTTGCACATATTTAACTCTACCAGATAAGGCCAATTTGCAAAAATTGCAAGTTTCCAAAGTAATTTTAATAATTTGCATTTCAAGTAGCAGAGTTGTAAGCACACTGATCCACATCCTAGTTAGTACTTGTTAATCAGTTTCTGGATATTTGCCAATCATACAGGTATGAATTTGCATCACATTGAATTGAAAATTTGTATTTTCTAAAATGAGTGAGATTGAACAACTTTTTGACATATTTGTTGGCCTTCTTGTTTCATCTTTTTCAAAATGCCTGTTCAGATTGCTTGCCCATTGTGGTGTTTTGGAATTTATAACCCAGAAAAATATGTTCTTAAGCTTAATCTAATCCTGTGGATGTGAAACTATTGTAAATAGGACTTTTTGATATAAGATGTGGCCGAATTCAATCAGGATAGGTCTTAACCTATTAGTAGAGTCCTTTATAAGCAGAATAAATATATAAATATAAGAGAAAGCCAGAGGGAGCAGCAAAAAGGTGAACATCAGTGGAACCTGGATGAGAAGGGAGAGACCAGGTGAGGCAGTCATGTGCAGTGCCATGTGACAGAGGAGCCAAGGACCAAGGATCACTAGCAGCCAGCCCCAAAATGCCAGTCTTGGAGAAGAAAGCATCGCCTTGTTAATGCCTTGATTTGGATTCCTCTGAGTCTCAAAACCACGAGTCAACAAATTCCCATTGTTTAAGCCAACTCACTGCATGGCATTTCTTTTAGCAATGAGGACACTAAAACACACATTTTCTTCATTTTTTCCCAATTCTTTCAGTTTTAAAGGTGTTCTTTCCATATTCTGAACATTAATACGTTACTTGCATTGACATGTCAAAAATCTTATTTTGGGCGGGCCACGGTGGCTCAGTGGGAGAGTTCTCACCTGCCATGCCCAAGACCTGGGCTTGATTCCCAGTGCCTGCCCAAGTAAAAGAAAAAAAAAAAAACTGTGTAATAAGAAAAAGAATTAAAAAAAAAAAAACAACAACTGCAGGCCCTAAACCCTATAAATATTCTTTTTCACAACATCGTTTGAGATATCTCATAGTTATTATGGAATTCATTCTCCCTTGCTATAGGAGGCTAATAAACTTAACTTACTTTAACTATATGCTTGCTCTTGGTAGTCCTTGATCAGTGGGATTTATTACCGTGTATTGATCCTTTCTGAAATGTTTAGACTATGTGCCAGATGTTAGGATATAAGCATGCGTTAGGAATTGTCTCTAACCTTGAGAATTTGACCTTCTACTTGGCAAAACTTCCCTAAGATAAAATTCTCCTTACCTCACAATGAATGAATTGCTTATGTAGTAAAGAAAGACTCACATATTTTCTAGGGGTTATTATATGGCCCTTAGCCAGAACATATTTAGTAGGGAAACTTATTCTTGTTTATGAAGAAAAAGTCTGACCAGTGACAAATCAAGGCACTTTTTACTTTAAAGAAAAAAAAAACAAAACAAAAATATTGTCTACCTCTTACTTCCTAAGAATCCAAAAATGTTTTCCAATTATAGTGGCTCCTTTCCCATAGCTCCTACTAGATCTGTCTGATGTGATTTAAAATCTATTAATGCAATAAACAATAGGCAAAAGAAGACAATTTGTATTTTATTTCTGAGAGCCTATAATAGTTTATATTAGGAAATGACATGTTAAAACAAAATTGAGCACACAATTTTTTTTTTTTTTTTTTGGCATGGGGAGTCTCTGGGAATCAAACCCAAGGCTCAATGGCAGGTGAGAATTCTGTCATTGAGCCACCATTGCACTGCCCAGAGCACATAATGTTTTCAACACCCTATTTGATTGCTTTACATCTCAGTTTTCTTGATAAAATCTCTCTAAACTTAATGCTTGGGATATTGGATAATGTTAAATGAAACCTAGCAGAGGAGATAAAACATGCACACACAAAACTACATAAATCTACACCAATTTTCACTTTCCACTACTAAATACCTCTTTGTCTGCATCTTTTCTTAAAACATATCTATTCTCTTAACTCATCTTTTCAACTCTTTCTGAGTCTCAGGAGAAGGAATGCTGCTCTTTTATTTGAAATAGATTTTTCACTCTCTGTTCTTCACCTCTTCCCTCTGGGGTCATAGTCCAGGTCTCAAGTCATGTTCCACCAATTAGCCCTTTTTATCTCTTATGTCTTTAGTCTTTCCCTCCCTTAGGCCCTTTCTCTTCTGAAAAAAAAAAAACATTGCTAGTCTTGGATAGGTTTAAGAACTCCTCTCTTACCTTACTATTCTTTCGAGCTCTAACTCTATATTTCTTCTTCCCATGTTTAATGAAGATGGTCCTAGTAAGAGTCAAGTTTTGCAAAACTTCTTTTTTCTACTACTGTCTTTAAATTTACTACTTAACTTTTTAATGCCCACTGGTTCATTAAAATGTTCTCTTTAAGGACCCAAAGACTCTTAGAGTCTTGTTCCTTTTGCCTCAACCCTCAAGAATCACCTATTATTCTCATGTTTCTCTTTGCAGAGGTTGATGTAGGTTTGACGCAAGTTGCTGCAGTAAGGAGTTGTAGTCATGACAATTAGTTCATTGCAGTCTCTAGCAGGAGGGAATGCTATCTTCTCATAACATAAGGTCAACATAAATGACTTTCTACGTTATTTACCTAAATAACTGAACTATCTGTGGTCTAGCAATGTGATAACTTGAATCAAAAGTCTTGGAGGAGCAAATCAGGAACACTAAGGAGGAAAGGGTGAGGAATCTGAGAAAGTATTCCTTCTCAAGCTTCCCAGCCACTTCCACGTAGTCAAAGAGTGCTCTTCCTAATAATTGTTTTCAGCCTTAAGGTAGTCAAAATTGTTACAGTTTGAATAAGAAAAGTTCTCTTTAATAGGATAATTGACTTATGGCAAAAGAAATGACCAGGGTCATATTCTAGATGAAGGATTCTGAAACCCTTGGTTCTGGCCTCTTTTGTATATTCTCAAGCCCCTGAGAAAATTAAGCTGACAAACTGGTTTCCCTGTCAAAGCAAGAAAATTATGATCTCAGAAATAATTCTGTGACTTGTCTTGATTTTAAAAAAAATCAGCATAAGCATATAAGAGGATAGATCAGTCCATGTGGCAAAGATTGTAAATTGATAAACATTTCCAATAATAATAATAATTTCATAAGATTCAGTGAAGACCTTTTACCCAT
Organism: Myrmecophaga tridactyla; assembly: GCA_004026745.1. Lineage (NCBI taxonomy): Eukaryota > Metazoa > Chordata > Mammalia > Pilosa > Myrmecophagidae > Myrmecophaga > Myrmecophaga tridactyla. Next base: position 4,177 of record PVIY010038405.1, on the reverse strand, counting down.
AGTATTTCTTGATTAAAAATACTTATTTCACACACCAAAACACCGTACATTCTAAAGCTGTTTGAAATTAAGTATATACGTAATCAGGAAATATAGCAAAGTAAATTCATATTAATCTAATGTGTTAAATGTTGACAATACATGCTACAATATGTTAAAGTAGTAGATGCATTAAAAAAAGTACAAGTCATTCAACATGAAGTGGGAGCCTATGATTGTGTAGCAGAGTAGCTAGTGGGTAAATCTGACCTGTTACTAGGAATAGCTAGTTTGAAAGTGAATACCAGAGATTGGTAATGCTTTTCCTTTAATGTATAATGCTGATTTTCCATACTTTTCCTTTGGGATAGATGGAGTGCTAACATAAGAGTTCACTGCAAAAATCATTATGTTCAAACCAATAGGATGAACTTTAGAAACACCATTTCTTAAAGGCAAATTTCTTACTTTGGAACATTGTCCAATTCCTTTAAGGAAGCACTATAAATATATCTATAATGAGACCTTCAATTCTCATCCCATACAACATGTATAGCTTGCTATTAAAAGAGAAACATATCTCCCATCTTACTTAAAATTTTATACATGTAAACAATGTCTGCCTTATAATTTCTATTCAGCTGTCTGAAGTTGTTTTGCATATAACCTCATTTTGGAAAAACAGTAAAAAAAAGTTCATTTGTCTCTGTGTCCTTTGAGGAAATGAGATTATTTCAAAAGCTTAAACATGCACACACAGAAGAAAGTGCTTTATAATTATTCCCTCTGACATTGTCCCAGGCTAGGCCAGCATCTGTTTCTCCACACTAAAGCAACAGATTCCTATTGTTTGTTTTGTCTTCACCGGTGATTTTTCTAAATATTTTGAATTACTTAAACCCACTGTTATATGTTCTCACTCCAAATCATATCTGGTATTGTTATTTTTGTATGAATGTATCATTATATCATATCAATGATCAGAAATATTTGCTAAGGCACATACAGCTTCTTAATCTTTAACATAACATTTGAAAGCCTTCATTTTTTCAAATATGAGTTCCCTGAGAGGCAGTACCACTTAAGTGTGGATAATTCAGGCCTAGGAACCACACACAACTCTGACTTGGGCTAATTATTCTACTACCTTGGACCTCAGGTTATTCGTTCCTAAAATAGGGATAGTAATTACATTTTCTCTATAGAGATTTATTGTAAAGAATTAAATAAATTAATACAGGTAAAGCCCTGAATTGACAGCTTGAAACCTAGAAAATCCTATGTCATTGTTTGCCACAGTTATTACAAAGTTTATAAATTCATATCACACAAGTCTATTTGCTTTCTTTTTATTATACTTTTCATTTTCCAAAATTTGGACATTTGATTAAACTACCCACAAACTTCCATACTCTCTCTCTACAGCTATAAAATGTCTTATATGTTCCTAAATATAGGGCGTTCTTGTTATTCAAAGTAATTTTGTTTTCTAAAGTCAATGAAAAATGCTGAATTAGCAAATAATAGGCTATTATTCCAAGGAGAAATATAGGGATCGATCCCGGCAACGCTTTAGTCACCATATTTTCATCAACAACATAATAAATAACCTTTATTTTAGTGTGATAATACATATTATTTAATGTGTTGTTGATTCATTAACATTGAACTTATGGCCAATAGTGCTATAACTCATGCCTGAAGTTATGTTTTCGTGAAGCTTATCTAACACATATTTTCTCCTTAAGGCATATCTCTTCTTCTAAGAGTGTCTTTAGAACAGTAGACAGCACTTCAACACTACTCTTGGGGGCCTTTTAAAACAGCAAATCTCTCCTCCCCTGAAAAATAAAACACAGACATGTAAAATAATGGCATTAAATATTACATGAAGAGAACATTTCTTTACAGTATGAGTCCCAAAATAAGTAGAGAGCTGAAAAAGAAGGTAGAGCATCTTGAAGGAGGTATGTGGGAGACTAAGTTTTGTTTTCTTTTTTCCACTCTGCATATGCCCATAAATGACTGTAAAAGTACCACAAGTATTGATTTTGGGATTACAAATACATTTTAGTGAGTAGGCAAATTTGCAAATATGGAATCCACGAGTAATGATTGACTGTATGTTCTGTACAGCATACAGTCAAGAGTGGCATTGATGGTAAACACTCAAACTGACAAAAGCCGGACTGACATCCAGCAATCGTGTGAAAATCACACCATTTATTATTCAGTGTTGTCACTGCTAGAAGACAAGAGGAGAGGAACTGTTTAATTTACTCAGTTTGGAAAGGTATGACCTCAGAAATATTCATCACACTTTTGTGTATTGTAAAGCAATATGTTGCTGTAAATAGTGAAAAGCAAGGAATACATTTAATTATATTCATTAATAAATATTAATATTCACTCGAATACTGTGTGATATGTTAGGAAATAGTGTTGGGGTACAATCTGGATGGGTGTGAGGATATGATGAATGACACCATTCTCTGATAGTTATACCATTTATGGTGCCATCTTTTTAAAAAAAGTGAGTGAGCATTATTTTTAAGGTTTCAAGTCACATTCTGATATTTAGAGGACTTCTATGATTTTTGAAATATTATGCTGACTTTTCTATTCATCAGTGTAACCCAGTGCTATAAAAAATAATAGAAATTGGATAATTGAAAGAAAAGTGAATCTTTTTAGAGACAGAACTGTTTTTGTCTCACAACTAACATCTGCTCAATTTTTTAAAAAGTTGCCCAAAATTTAGCTGCCTAAAGTTCTTCCTGTATACTAAAATAAACGGACACTCCTGACCTTTGTTTATAATGTCAAACAAATTAATGGTATTTTTTAAAAATAAGATTATTTTTTTCCAGCAATTAGAAAGATTCCAGTCTCTTAAAAGTTTTCAATAATAACCTGAATGTTAATAACATCATAGAACTTGATAGTAGTAAGGCAATTCCTTTAATATTATTTGAAGTAGCAAGAGATCCAAATCTATCCAAATTGACATGATGTCTGTTTAGATGGTCACTGAAAACAGATCATAATTTAGTGAAATGTTTAAATAGGCAATTTCCATTCCTCTTTGAAAGAAATTCTTGTTCAAAGGTAAAAATTCCATGTCCTGAATACTATAGGTTGTGCAAATTGTTAGATCAATTTATTTTTGCAATTATTACCTCGATTAAAAGTATTTTTTTCACCAAATGCAATATTTGAAGCCCGTGCAATGTCAGACACACATACCTTTTCTTATATATATGTATTTTTTATGGATGTAAACTAAACATTTGACAGCAATGATGAAATTTGATCCAAAATTTAACATTCATGATATATGTCTTTTACAGATATCTTGGTTCTTTTTAATTATATTTAAATTAAAACCTTCTATTCATAAGTATCATTATATATTTGATATTATACTTTTGGATTTATTAGGACAGATATTCTGATATTGTTTCTTTGAATTTCTTTATCATCTTTCTTTCAGGAGTCTAAGGAAGCAAAATTTTCATTGAAAGTGTATCTTTTTATCGTCAGACTAATTTTCCAACGTTCTGAGGCAGTTGTCTGCTGTGAAACTCCAAGGGAAATAAGGTGAAATTCTTGTTTGGATATTCTCATGTGGGAGTAAGCCTTGTCATTGTGTCAAATAATCTGCACACATTTTCTTTCAAATGATTCATTCATTCAAACATTCAGAAGATGTTTCAGATATTATGATGTTTCAAAACTGGCCTCAGGGATCACTGTTCTCATTGTAAATTGTTTCTGAAAGGGAAAAGGAAAGTCAATTTGGAAAAGCCTTTTAGTGTAGTGCTTTTATTTTGCCTTCTATGTAGCAGAACATTAAATCTATCATTTCTAAGACTGTTCTGAGAATCTCATAATTGAGCACTTATATTTAAGAGACATAATTTATCATCATTTTGTTTGCAATTGCTGTAGTGTTTCAGTAAAATTCAAAAGTACTTTTCTAATTTCATTTCTGAAGGTTATATTGACTTTTCCTTTATGTTGGATGAATAACTTAAGTTCCTCTTTCATTTGGTAAATTTAGTCTATTTTACAAAGTACTTGCATTTTCACTTATGATTTTATATATAAAAAATTTACATTTTGTTGCTGTTAAAATTTATTCTTTTTATTGTTCCTTTTAGCATGATGAACACTCATGGAAAGAATGACTTCTTTT
>PVIY010038404.1:0-23927 GCA_004026745.1 Myrmecophaga tridactyla | reverse complement strand
CGAAGCATTAGGAGAATCGAATGATGATATTTTGACTATCTCCTTTGCCAACTCACTCCATGGATTGGGAGTGTCATTCTGATTACCGGAATCAGAGTCCTTAGTGTCTCTGAGTCCAGTCAGAGTAGAAAACCATTCATAAAAACCCATTTTTAATATTCTGTTTCTTAAGAACCACTCCTGGTACCAAGATGTATTAATTAGGGTTCTCTAGAGAAACAGAATCAACAGGGAACACTTGCAAATATAAAATTTATAAGTGTCTCACGTGACCGCAGGAACACAGAGTCCAAAATCCACAGGGCAGACTGCAAAGCTGACGACTCTGATGGAGGGTCTGGATGAACTCCACAGGAGAGGCTCACCAGCCGAAGCAGGAATGAAACCTGTCTCCTCTGAGTTCTCCTTAAAAGGCTTCCCATGATTAGATTTAGCATCACTAATTGCAGGAGACACTCCCCTTTGGCTGATTACAAATGGAATCAGCTGTGGATGCAGCTGACGTGATCATGACCTAATCCTATGAAATGTCCTCATTGCAACAGGCAGGCTAGCGCTTGCCCAATCAGATAAACAGGTACCACAACTTGGCCAAGTTGACACGTGTCCCCAACCATGACACCTCTCGACTCTGTTTGGAATCTCTCAGCCATTGACACTTTGTCTCATTTCACTCTTCCCGCTTTTGGTTGAGCCTGTGTTTTCTTGCAGGTTTGTATCTGGGAAATAGGCTGTGGTTGATTTAGTATTTTGATCCAGTCTAAAGGTCTTTATCCATAACATTTATTGCTTTGCTTTTTATAACTGATATGTTTGTCTCTGTCTTATTGATCCTTCATTTTTCCTTCCTTCTTTCTTTCCTTTGTCTTTATCTTGCTCCCTGAATTTCGTTCTGTTGATTGAGTTTCTTTTTGTTATTGTTATGAGTTTGGGTTTTTTTTTTAACCCTCTCTACTTCTTTGAAGTGTTCATCATCTTTTTATCCTGCATTTGCTTTTTTTTTTATGGTCAAGAAACTTGTATTTAAAATTTGCCAGCTGTGCTCAGTTTAGATGATCTAAATTTTGTTGGCAACATCCAAAACATCATAGTCAGAAGCCAGTCAATCAATCATATACCTTCTCTCTCCATTGGACCTGATCAGAATGTTGACCTTGGCCACATAAGTGTCATAGAGCTGCTTCTCAGCCTGTTTGATCTGATGCCTGTTGGCCTTGACATCCACAATGAACACAAGTGTGTTGTGTCTTCAGTCTTCTTCATGGCTGACTCACTGGCTGGGGGAACTCATGAAACCATAGTGGTCAAGGTTGTTTCTCCTAGAGGCACTCTTCTGAGGATATTTGGGTTGTCTTCTGAGATGCAGCGTCTTGGGCCAGCAGAATGTGGGTGAAATGTGAATTTTCTATTTTTTCTTTTTTTGGTGGCTGTGATGCCTTTCAGTATTGCCTTCTTGGCTTTCAAAGCCTTTTCTTTAGCTTTGGTTTTAGGAGGGGCAGGGGCTTCCTTCTTCACTTTCAGTGCCGCTTTCATGAAAAGGTGGTTTACTTTTAAAAGTTAGGCAGGGAGAGAGGAAATGAACCTATTTTTCTCCAATTTTTGGGACTTCACATGTTTAATTGGTTTAAAATAAACTCAGTGCCAATCTTGAACTTTTTAAATGTCTCACTTGACTGTAGTATTTAATTCAAGTGATTATTTTTTTCAAGAAGAACATAGGGTTAAATGTTTTCTAAGTGTGTGATATTGTTCTCAAACATTAAACAATAATTTTACAAGTTATAGAATTCTTGAATCCTACCAAATTCAGGTGTTGCCCCTTTATATTTTGGAGTTATATTGCAGGGGAGAAATCTGATCTGTGACTAATTTTTTTTCCTTTTTAGAAGAGTTTTTAAAAATTATGAATGTTTTTAAACATATGAAAAATAATATACCAGTCACACATATACCTATCACCTTAACTATGTTAATTTCAGGGTTTTTTTAAAGAAATAAATCTATGTATATAGCAGACTCTCATCCAGTAGCTCCCCCTGTTGGGATATTCACTATTCTGGACTTTTTATGTATCTTTTTATACTTTTTCTGTAGATACACGAATCTTAAACAGTATCATTGCTCTGTGACCTTTTAAAAATTGACATGAGAGTAAATACATTTTTTTTAATTTTACATTGCTTTTGAGATTTATCTAAGCTGAAAACCATAGATCTCTGTTTGGTTATTTTTTTTTAGGTTTTAGATTTTTTTTATTTTATTTTTTAGATTTTACTTTGTGCAGACTAAGAACTGTGCTGTAGATCCCAGTTTTTTAAAAATTATTCTAATATTCCATTATGTAAATAATCTACAGTTTATATATCCCTTTCTTTAATGAAGTTTGATAGGTTTTTCCCCCATTGGCAACATTGCTGCAGTGAAACGTCCTTATTTGTCTTTACCTACAGGTATGAGAGTTACTCCAAAATCAGAAGTACTTGTAGAAGTAGACTTACTGTATTTTAAGATGAATACATCCTTGATTTCTAGGTATTGACAAATAGCTTTCCAAAGTGGTTGTGTCAGTTTATACTCTAACCATTAATGTATAATCAGTTAACCTATTTTTTCCCCTAGAAATTTGCAGGTTCTGTTTTTTTTTTTTCTAATCACAGACATTTAAAAATTTTCACTAGTGTTTGTTCAGGTGTTCTCTCATTTGTTTGTTTGAGGTTCATGAATACCCACTGCAATTTTAATTTGGTAATATCTGGACATTGAATTTTCTGATTTGAGGTTGGTCTTTTTTTCATGGCTTCCTTCTAACCTCATATGATCAACACTACCCTCTCTTTTAAAAAAAAACAAAAAACAACTTAATTCTTTTCCTTCAAGGTGTTCCTTCTTTTTTAACGGTAATATCTTTTGTGGGTTTGAAGATCCCCCTTGCCTCCTCTGCTCATTCTCAGAGGGTGGGCTGTATTTATCCCGAATTAGAAAATGAGATAGTGTTTATCAGAAATTGAGTAAAACTATGTCATGTCTCAATTTCAGGCCAAGATAATAAGGAATAAATAGATTTCACTAACAGTCTGGAGAGGCAGTGTTTTGCCTCTGTGCTGATGCACGTCTTTATGTGTTTTGTGTGGCAGCCAGAAGCTCACTTAAGCTGTGTTTATATCCTATGGCTGCCACAGCTATCCTCTTTAGAAACTGGCTAGGGACATGTTCCTGCTCTTTGATTGGCATAACTATCTAGGTCATTGTAAATTGGCAATAAGTGCCAGCTTGCATTCCTTTCTTGATGTGTAGCCTTTTGGCACCTGACAAATGTCCCAGAGTTGCTATTGGGAACTTCTAACATATCTAAAAAATATCTTTTCCAATAAATGTATGGTTTATTGGTAATAAAGGAAGACTCAAAGAAACAAGATTATTCTGTGAATGTGATTCATTTTTCTATAAACAGTACAATATGGCAGTAGTGCCCATACTTGTATAAACAGTCCAGCACAACTGTTGTGACAATACTTGTATTTAGAGATTTAAAATTTGGTGACAAACTAGTTGGGCTTCCTTATGTGTCTAAAATCACATTTGGATAAAATTGTGGTCATGGACCAGAACAAACTCCAGTTCTGTGGTACACTGTCTAGATGCATCATAACTTCATCTGTTTCCTGGATTTTATCCTGGGTCAGACTTGTTTGTGAGCTGCTTTGCACACAGAATATGAGGGAATATGTATTTTTGCTTGACAAAAATTGGGTATTGATTTTAGAACTTCATGAACACATTTCAGTTGTATAGATTATGTCCATGTGAAAAGTTTAAAGAACACAACTGCCTCAGACTTCTATCAAGTAAACATCTTATATCTCAAGGTTTGTGGAGCCAGTTGATACTGTTCATCCAGGCCCTACTTCAGATTTGTTAGGCTGCCATGTCATTTCAGGTTGTCTGAGAATTCTGTGTCAGGATTAGATGTGCATGGGATTTATTGGTAAGCAGGAGAAGATAAGAAGAGCTTTCAGACTGTGAAGCATATGTGACAATAAGTGAAAGGAAAGCAGGGAGGAAGGATTGAGTAGGAAATGCAGTATGGTTCTGAGAAAGGATGGGGAACCCCCAGGCAAAGGTTGCCTGTTAGAAGAATCTCTTTTTTAATAACCCCATTTTGCTCATTGCCTTGGAGCAATGTAGAAGTATTTGAATTGCAGTGTTATCATTTGTACTGGATATCTCAGGTAGCAAAATGAAAATGAATATATGAAATATATCTAGTCAAAGATACCTAGATACTTAAAAACATGCTTCAAAGTATAGCAACATGTTTATATGTAGTTCAGCTTTCACACTGCAAGCGTAACGTCAAGTAAGCCATTCCACTATGGAAAGAACTTTTATTTACTCCAGTAGATATGCCCCTCCAGCCTTCCATAGCCTGGCCTTTACCATGCATGTTAGATAATATCAGTAAGGTTCTTCCAGGTATCTCATCTGCTCACCTTCCTGGTAAGCTGTTCTTTCATCTTAGGCATTTCCCATATGCCCTTCAGCTGAAACAGTTTCAGGTTTTTCTAGTATCAAAGTTCTGTTGATTATTTTCATGGGAATCTGGACTTGTGTGTCACTGTCATATTATCCAGAGGTCCCTCACGATTCTGTAACTTTAAGTATGATGCTTAAGAAAGTATGATGCTTCTTCCTCTTTTAAAAATCTTTTACAGTAGTGTTCTTCCTTCCTCACTTACTTGCCTTACTAGCCTTTGTGATTATTGCCATGCTTTTCATTAAATTTCTTACTCGTTAACTTTAAATGTACTATAAATGAAAGCTTAAAATGTACCGTTAATGTAATTAACAATAATTATTTAAAATAACTAATGAAATTAAAGTTATTCTTCGATGCATCACCGGTAATATTGCTTATCATTTGGGGGACATATTGCTATACAGAAACTTTAATATTTTGTTTCTTTTTTGGTTTTCAATAATAATAATGGTTAACATTTATTGGTAACTTACCACGGTCAGGGCCACATTTGGCCATGTGGGCTGTTCAGTGCACAGCTCTAGGCTGTGTCATTCTCACAGATTCTGATGTGAATGGCATGTCCTAGGACTGTGCAGTGCTATTAGCCCTGTGTGCCAGGTACTGTCCAGAGCACTCTGCATATTCTAATTTAGGCTGTTATAATATTATTGTCCTTACTTTGCAAATGAACAAATAATACCACACAGTGATAGAGGTTAGGTAACTTTCCCAACGCTACACAGCAGCTCCGAAGCTAGGATAGAGTAAAAACTCAACCTGTCTGGTTCTGGAGCTTTTAGTCACTACAGTGCACACATACAGCAAGCTCACTTCAACCTGTGTATTGTACTCAGAAGGTTGTGTGAGCTCACAAACACACACACATACATACATGTACTAAAAAACATTCAACACAAATCATATATGTCTTAAATTTCCAGGTCATTAATTTTATATATATATATATTTAATTATTGTATATTTTATTCTAGGTTAATGGAAAAGGTTCATTATGGTGTGTGGATCCAGAATATAAACCGAATCTTATGCAAGCACTGAAGAAGCAACCTTTTTCCTCAGCATTAACATTTTACACCCCTCCTGCATCTCCACAAAGGTAAGGCATCTTCCATGATAATTGTTAGTGGTAATTAATAAAATTTCATTCTGTGAAATGGAGAAACTAAGGTTTTTTTTTGGTTATTAGTTTTTTTATTGTTTTGTGTATTTATGGATAAGATATTAGCCTAAAAGATTTTAACTTACTGTCGATAACTTGTGTTTCTAGAAGCCACTTACAAAATTGAATAGGTGAGAGCATAAATTCTAGAAAATGTAGCTAATACTATAATTATAGTATAATTAAAGTCCAAAGAAAGTTGTAATATGATTTCAGTTACAAAAAAATTGTCACTTTGTCTGCAGTACTAATGCTGACCTAAAGTTATAGATTAAAAAGTTTATTTAATAATTTTAAATAAAATGGTTAACAGTTTTTGGCATAGTAACATTTTTTTGTGTACACATTTATAATTCTTTTCCTATTTTAGTTTTTTTCTCTCTCATAGCACTTTTAATATTTTAAAAATTATTTTTAAAGTTATCTTTAAAATTAGGTCCAAGTCTTAAATTTAAAAATTTTGACAAGTTAAATAATACTTTGGGTTTTTTTGTTTGTATTGTTTTTTGCTAGTAAATTTAATCATAATGCATTTTCTTATAACATTCCTTGGCTTTTTTTCAACCTCCTCTTGATCAATATGGCTTTTTCATTTTAAGTTAAATCTGAAAATGATATGACCTCCTTAAATCTAATTTTTTTTCCTTTTACTAAAGAAGTCTTCAGACAGAAGAAAAGGAGATGTCTTCATATAGATTATGGTGGTAAAGGCATACCTATATAATAAGGTTGGATTGTATGATGTGTGAATAAAGCTGTTTAAAAATGAACAGAGAGACTCGCCTGCCATGCTGGAGATCCGGGTTCAATTCCTGGAGCCTGCCCATGCCAAAAAAGAAAAAAAAATGAACAGAGAGAAGCAAGTGCTTGAGAAAATGTGAAGAAAGAGGTTTCCTATTCACTGTCGGTAGGGAAGCTGAGAGTGCAGCCCCTCCCGAGGGCAGTGTAGTGGTTTCACAGGAGGCTACGGATGGGGTTGCCATATGATCCAGCAACCCCATGTCTAGTTATATAGGAACTGAGAGTGGGGACATGAATGAACATTTGCACACTGGCAGCAGTGCTCAGATTCGCAGTAGAAGGAGGCGACCTAAGGGTACAAAGGGTGAGGGCAAGAAGGGGGAACTATGGTGTATACTTACAAATGAACTACTGGGTGGCAGCAAGAAGGAATGAAGTTGTGAGGCATGAACTAAGTGAATGAACCTTAAGGACAGTATGTAGAATGAAATGGCAGAAACAAAAAGAGATATTATCATGCCTCACTTATATGGACTAACTATAGTGTACAAACTCGGAGAATTGAAATTGAAAGCATGAGTTATCAGGTTGGGGCCTATTGTAAAGGGTCAGAGATTGTAAGTTCTTGCAGTAGTCATATCTCTTCAGAAGTTGTAATTATTATTTCTTAATTCTGAGATACTGAGCTATTTGTATATAACCTGATCGTTCCCAGAAACTTTGGGTATTTATGTGACACCTGAGGCTCAGAGTCAGAGCTCTGAAGCTATGTTGAAGAAGTGATAAGACTTTGACTAGAGATATGAATGAGGCTGATCTGGATAGGACTAAGGTAAATCAGAATACAGGGTAAAGGATAATATGGCCCGTATTTTAAAACTTCAACTTCTGTGTGAGACCAAAAGGGAGAGATGTTTATTTGATGTAAAATTTGTATTTTAGGTAGCACATTATCTAATTTAACTTGGATGGTCAGTTTATTTGAGCACCATAATTATATGGACTCTTGAATAGTGCATGAGATCTTGTTGGTTTGTACACGTTAATGTGATGCCCTAATATATCCCAGAGTAATTTGAGAGAGAATAAATTTTTTGCAAAAGCCCTTTGGGGGACTGGGGAAAAAGGAGGAAATATTAAACTTCCTCATCTGGGAAATTTCTGATATTCTTGCAAGCAGGTGGGAGACAAGCAATTCAATAGGCTAAGCCCTTGATCTTGGAGTTTGCCCCTATCAAACTGATTCCTGCATAGGAGAGGCTAAGCCTACTTATGTCACCCCCCCCCCCCCATAGAACCTCTTTTGTTGCTCAGATGTGGCCTCTGTAAGACAACTCAGCAGGTGAATTCACTGTCCTCCCACTTCATGGTACATGACTCTGAGGGGTATAAATATCCCTGGCAGCATGGGACCTGATTCCCAGGGATGGGCTGGGACCCAGCATCATGGGATTGAGAAAGGCTTCTTGACCAAAAGTGGGAAGAGAGAAATGAGACAAGATAAAGTTTTAGTGGCTGAGAGATTTCAGAGTCAGGAGGTAATCCTGGAGGTTATTTATTTGCATTATATATGTATTTTAGTTTAGTTTAGTTTATGATGTATTTGGAGTGGCTAGAGAGAAGTAATTCAAACTGTTGAGCTGTGTTCCAGTAGTCTTGATTCTTGAAGATGATTGTATAACTATATAGCTTTTACAGTGTGACTGTGATTGTGAAAACCTTGTATCTGATGCTTCTTTTATTTAGAATATGGACAGATGAGCAAAAAATTAAAGATAATAAACAAATAAATATTAGGGGGGAATAAATGGTAAGTAATTAGGTAAATAATTTTTCTTTAATACCAGTGGTCAGTGAGAGGGTCAGTAAGGGATATGGGATATATGAGTCTCTCTGTGTGGGAGATTTAATTATTCCTAACTTACTGATGAAGAAACTTAGAGATTAATCATTTTATGTAAGATCATCGTAAATAGTTTTGATATAATCTCAGATCTTTCCACTATAAAGCCTATACTCTTTCTGCTTTGGCAGACCCTTCCTAAACTTAGTAGTATTGGCAAAAAAAAAAAAAAAAAAGATAAAAATGACTTTTTATTGTACAAATTAGCTATACTTGTGAATTTTGTAAATAGTAAAATAAAGATTTTTATGAGCACATTTGTCTTTTCTGTTTTTCAGTGGCTCTTTATCACCTCACTATTTGACCTCTATACTAAAGCAGAATCAAGTGCAAACCCTCAAAGGTATGTATTGAAATCAATATTTTAAATCATAAAAACTCAGATTGATATTCAGAATTAAAATTTTTTTTCTAATTATAAAAGTAATAAATGCTCATTGTAGATTTGGTAAATAAGAACATTTTATGAAAGAGAAAGTAAAAGTCACCATTTATTCTGTGTTAACATGTAGAATTTGATATAGTTCCTTTGGTACTTTAATACTGTCTACCTGAGTAGATACATTTGCACACATGCATATACATAGAAAAAGAGACATTTTTTTTTTCCTCCAAATTCCAGACTCTTAGTATGGATAAAGTTTTACATCCTTTTTTTTTTTTTTTTCATTTTATTTTGCTAGGTTTTAATTTCTTAGTAATATCATGAGTAGATTTACCTTTTCACGTCTGTCTTGGGTTAACAAACTACTGCCCACAGACCATAGTTGGCCTGCCACCTGTTTTTGTAAGACCATGAACCAGAGATGGTTTTACAATTTTATATGTTTATGGGGAGGAAAATCAAAGGAAGAATAATATTTCAAAGACGTGAAAATTAAGTAAAATTCAGATTTCAGTGTCCAGAAATACAGTTTTTTTAAAACAGCCACACTCAATTAGTTTATAACAGCAAATTTAAGTAGTGGCACCAGAAACCTATGTATATTAGATGCTTCATTTTGCCTGCAAAGCTTAAAATATTTACTTTCTGGTCCTTTGCAGAAAAAATTTACCAACCCCTGAATTAGAATATGTAGTTTAGAATATTTCTTATATGGAGTAGGTATAAAGGGTTTAAATTTAAGAAGTCAAAAACACTCCAACGTTCATAATAGCATTATTCACAATTGCCAGAAGATACAAGCAACTCAAGTGTTCATCAGCCAATGTATAGATAAACAAAATGTGGTATATACATGCAATGGAATATTATTCAGCCACAAAAAAGGAATGAAATTCTGATACATGCAACTTCATGGATAAACCTTGAAGACATCATATTGAGTACAGTAAGCCAGACACAAAAGGACAAACATTGTATGATCTCATTGAAATGAAATAATTAGAATAAGCAAATTCATAGAGTCAGGAAATAGAATATAAGTTACCAGGACCCAGGCTGGGAATGGGCAATGAAAGTTAATGCTTTAATTGTACAGAGCTTTTATTTGCGATAATGGAAAAGTTTTGTTAATGGATGGTGGTGATAATAGCACAACACTGAGAATGTAATTAACAGCACTGAAATATACATATTTGAATGTGGTTACCAAAAACAATTATTATTATTTCCCAATAAGCTGACTTTTGGAATTTTTTAAGGCTTTTTTCCTGAAACATATAAAAAATCATTTTAACAATTTTCTCCTCATAATCATAGATTAGTAGCATATTAAAGAAAGTTTTTCATGGATTATTGCTTTGGAGCCTAGAGATGTTTTCATGAACTTTAAAAATAGAAATTCTCAGATTAAAAGTCTTTCTGTGTATCAGAAACATTTTGGCCCTTTTGGACCTACACAGAGCAGAGTCTCAGATACAGCATGTTGATGTCTATAAAAATAAGGAAGGGAAAAAAAATAAGGAAGGGAAAGAATGTAAAAGCTTTAGAGAACTGCGGTAGGCAGGGAGGCTGTTTCAGATAATGTTCTTGCTAAGCATAAGGCAAGTATCCATTTTGCTGTTACCTGCATGGCTAAATATGGTTTCTCTTTACATTTAGATATCACTGACATTCATTTATCTTTTTATTACATCAGGGAGTTTTGGCCCTTATTCTGTCAGCTCAGTTCATATGCACATTGTTATTGATGAAAATATACTCAACTGTTTCTTTGGACGTATACATTTTCTTTGTGAATTCTGCAGTTTATTTCAAACCTCTTCTAAAAGTCACGTTAGAGATATACTCTTTTTTTTTAATAAGAAGAATTTTAAGATTATAAATTTCATGTAATTGGTTCCTTATTGTAATGTGTTTCATTTTCTATTTCTTTTCTTCAGCACCATTTCCTTTTTTTTTTTTTTTAAGTAAAATTGGAAACAAGGTAAAGCCTTTTTCATTTAAAGACAAGATATTTCATAGCGCTAGAATCCTTCTGTTAGGACCCTTGCACAATGCTATGCAAATTATGCCCTAAAAAGACACCTGGAGAGACAATGAATGGGATCTGAAATCTAGCTCACACTCCATTTTCCAAGCTGTGTGCCCTAATGTAGGGAAGCATTCACCTTGAGGATGTGTTCCAGTTCACACAGAGAGACCATATGGCTAGCAGCTGTACTTTTTTCTTCAAAAACATTTTAGAATACTGAACTCTATCAAATTATACTCAGTCTCATTCTTAAAAACAGGCATTAAAGAAGTCTTTGAATTGTTGGGCTCTTGCTATAATATGTGGGACGTCTCAAGTCCATTGTACTTGCTGTTCTTTCTGCCCAAAATATTCTTTCCTCAGATATCTACATGACTCCATTCTCTCAGACTTCCTCCAATCTTTGATTAAATACTGCCTTCCAGTGAGGCCTTCCCTGGCCTCTATATTTAAAAGTGCAACCACCTCCCCACACTCTGTCTCCTAAGACAAAAAATTTCTGCTTAATTTTTCTCTCTAGTGCTTATCAGTATCTGACATTCTGTTTTAGTTGAGTTCTTTCTGTTCTGAGAGGTTAGGGATTTGCCCATTTTGTTTTCTGAATATTCTCACAGCCTAGAACATTGTAAGGCTCAAGCAGGGAAAGTACTTAGAACTTGCCAGGCCCTCTGAAAGTACTCGATGTTAATTATTAAGTTGGTGATAATCAACTTAATCTAAGGAAAAAATGGCAAAGGTGTAATGTAATATCCTTATTCAATATACATGTATTACGTACCCACGTTGTTCTAGGCATTATGTTAACATAGTTTCTCTTTACATTTAGATATTGTTAAATTTATCTTTTTATTACCTCAGGGAGTTTTGGCCCTTATTCCTCCCCTAAAGAAATTTACAGACTAGTTGGAAGGACATTAAAGTAGATACACTGTTGTTTCATGAAGTCACATTTTATTTGATGGAGATGAACTTACAATACTATGTGTTCTCTCATAGCAACCATCTTCTGATTTACTTAAACTTGTTTATTAAAATCAATAACAGTAACATTTTCTGCCTTCAGAGAGTTTACCTTCAGGTTGAAGAAAATCCAAGCCAATATCTTCATGGTTTATTATCTATCATAACTTAGAATTGGATATTGCAAATAAAATGGAAAACTTTGGGTTAATAAAAATTTTCAGCTTTGAGATAGAGATAGGAAGTCTTCATATCTGAATCTTATTTTTAATTTATCCTTTATATCTAAAATTTATAAACATTTTAATTTTTCCTCACATTTTAGATTATGCTGTTTCACTTTTCATAGATTAGTTATGTGGAGAAAAACATTCAGTATTAGTATATATATAGATATAAGAGGATAATGTCCTTATCTGGAGTGGAACCTGCTAACTTTACTAGCCTTTTAAAGCTCATTTTTCTCATGGAATACTCATTATTATGTTTGATTTCTTGAGTATCATGGAACTCTGTAGTTGTTTTATAGGCTCCTATGTAATTGTGACTAAATGCTAAATTTTGTGCCTGCAATAAGTATTCATTTACCATTTATAGATTTCATGTAACATAAAATGACCAATTGCATGTTTACCTCCTGTAGTTAAGTGTGTAATTAATTCAGTATTTCATAACTGTAGATAATCTATAGATAAGGGTATTATTCAAGATAATTATGCTAAAAAGTAGTAATGCCTTAGTGTATATTTTAGCTAATTTAATCTGTCTAAAGGCAAATCTATCAGGTTTTCATCTTCATTATGAATAGAGGAACTATTATTATCTCTAGTACTTCTCCATTCTCCTTTATACAATATTGTTCACAAAACTGTTTCCTAATTTTAAGTGAACAAAAGCAGATAGCAAAATAATATGTATAACATAATCCCATTTTTGTTTAATATATTTCTTGCTTTTTAAGTCCAAAAATATACACCAGAATCTTACCATGGGTGCATGCAGATGCCTGATAATATCATTCTCTTTTATAAGGAGCATTAACATTACCACTGTTTCCATTTTCAGAGTCTGATATTGATGCTGCCACCGCAATGATGCTTTTAAACACTTCTATTGAACAAGGAATTTTAGAATGTAAGCAATCATGCTTTTATTTTTAAAATACATTTTTGTGAGTGCCTTTTCACATGTAACATAAAATTAAAAGTTGTTTTCTTATGGACAAAGTTACTTCTTTCCCACTGAATTGTGTTTTCTTCTGAAGAACTCTGTTTCCGTTTCTTATATTTTCATTAAATTTATGTGAACAATTGAGAGAATGTGGTTAATGCTGTGATAGGTCTTTTTACATTATCCAAAAAATAGTGAAATATATTTAGAAAAGTTTCAAGAGCAAAGTAAAAATCAAAGGTACAAATTAGAAAGTAGAAAATATATTTAGAAGCTTGGAATACGAATTTTGTCCATCAGATTATCAAAAATTAAAATGATTGAAAATGTATATGGGAACTGGGTATTAGTGGATGGGCCAGGAATCAAACCTAGGTCTCCCACGTGGCAGACATGCATTCTACCCCTGAACCACCCATGCCCCCAAGAAATTTTAAATAATTATATTTTCCATGAAAAGGTCAAGACATATTATGTGATTTTTAAAGATTTCAGACTGATATCTACAGAATGGTATGTTCTAGATAAATGGAAAAAAACTATAAAATATGACTAATCTGACACACTTATAGCTTAGGGGTAATACAGTAGTTTTAAATGGCCTGATTTTGCAGTTACGTGGATTTGACCTATTGATGAAGTTTTATTTTCCTCAGGTGAGAAGCCTCTTCCTCTTAAAACAGCACTGCAGAAAAAACGAAGTTATGGCAGTGCGTTTAATCATAGCAGTGCTGTGTGTTTACGAGATAGCGGCTCTTTAGCCACCAGCATTGATCCAAAGGAAGATCACAGTTACAGTGCCAGCAGCACGGCTGCACAGCGTTGCGCATCCAGGTCTAGTGTGTCTTCCCTTTCTTCTGTGGATGAGGTGTATGAATTTATCCCGAAGAACAGCCATGCGGGAAGTGATGGCAGTGAAGGGTTTCATAGTGAAGAAGACACAGACGTTGACTATGAAGACGATCCTCTTGGAGACAGTGGCTATGCATCACAGGCTTGTGCAGATACCTCTGAAAAAGAGCAGCCGGGCAAAAAGAAGCGAAAACAGTCATGTCAGGAAATTGATGAGGAACTCAAAGAGGCAGCTGGATCTCTGCTTCACCTTGCTGGAATTCGTACATGCCTGGGTTCTCTGATAAGTACTGCAAAGACACAAAATCAAAAGCAGCGAAAAAAATAGAAATGCTTTCTTGGGTGAAATTAATATTCAAAGTGTGGCAATATTCTTCTACATTATTCTTTACAAGGGATATCAAAGCCATAATGGACTTTCTTTAGTTTGGGGTGGGGGAGGGTGCTAATTACCTGTTTATTTCAAAACATTTTTGTTTTATTTCTATTAAATAGTTGCTATTAGGATCATGCCCAATCATTACCATATGATGTGAAATCCTAAAAGCATAGTTTTTGTGATAAGTGTCTCCAAGATTTGGAAATTTTTATATAAGAAAATCCCTAGTCTGTTTTAAAATTGTAGGAAAAATCTTTTCTTTTAATTTTTTTTTTTTTTTTTTTTTTTTTTAAACATGGGCAGGCACCGGGAAACAAACCCAGGTCCTCTGGCATGGCAGGCGAGCATTCTTGCCGCTGAGCCACCGTGGCCCAAAAATCTTTTCTTCTAATATGTCAAATTGTGAGAATTCGCAACTCTTTATCTTTTTCATTTTGTTTTTAAAATCTGTAATTAATGATAGTCACTGATCTGGCTAAAATTTTTGCTAATGTGTTTCTCAAGTATTCCCCTGACACATACAATCCAGTAGGATAAGATTTGGTTTTCTATTTTGTGTTAGTTTTTGCTTTAATTATTTTTTGTTGAGGCATGAACAAACTCAAATATAAATTGGAAAAAATCCTAAATGACTAGAAAGTTCTTTCTGGTTACATAGAGAATACAACAAAGAGTTCTAAGATTTAGAAAATACAGTTTTGTTGTATAATTTGTAGCTAAAACCACTTCAACTCCTATTACAATGTTATCTCTGGAATTTTTTTACTTCACAGATATTACGTAGCATTTATTGGAGCCCTTTATTCTTTCCCAAAGGGCATTACAACCATTGTTTCACATTTTAGCCTCTGGTTGTCATTGTTAGTAGAAACTTTCTGGTGAAAGGAGATAGGCCTAGAGGGTGTTTTGGAGTAACACCCATTTTGAAAACACATTTTTGCAATAACAGAATTTTTCATTTGCTTGTTAAATGTACTGCATCCTGAGAACCTTGTAATAGGAGTGGCGTATAATCTAAAATAAACACGTTGAATGCTTCTTACTTATGTCCTCACAAATAAAAGTAGTTCATTTAGGAAAAAACTTTTTTCCCAGCTTTGTGTGAATTAAACTTGTATATATACCTGATTAAAAGGGTTAACAAAAACTGTAGAGACAAAATACCTTCATGGATTTCAAAATTCATATAAAATTAAGTCATACAATACATTGGCTTTTTTGGAGGGAGGGAGCAGTGAAATAACTATATGTGCCATTAATCCTTGTTAAAAGATCATATATTAATGTTTCAAAAGTACATTGACTAAGGTGTTTGAAGTATCTGTACAAACCTGCTTCTGTAAAACATTTTTTCACTATATTAGAAAGAACAAGGAATATTAGCAAAACTAAACAATTGCTATATATTTTTGTGTGCAGTGATGGAAGCAAGTTTCTAAAAGTTCAGTCTTACCTCATGCTACATCCTGTTTCATAGACAATAACCTTGTTTTTTTTTTTTCTGGTAATTTCCTATATCTGCCCACACACATACACGTACAGAATCAGGCTCATGATGTTGGTTTGCTACTTTCAGCTGTTTTTAGAACCAAAAAGTATTTTCTTGGTTTTTTTTTTTTCCCTAAGCAACAACTGTTCCTACTTTATATCTGAAAATTTTTAGGGCAAAACTGTCAATTGAAAAGTATGATAGAGAAACAAAGTCTTTTTTCAATTGACAAGACTTTGAGCCAGCAATAATAACATCAATGTTCTCTGTTCTGTTTCCATGTTAATTGTAATTGGACCTGGGTAGCCACATTAAAATAGAATTGGTGCTGTTATAGTATAGTAATCTGTTGATAACGAAAAGTAGTCCTTAAGCAAGATGGAGTGTTTGGATTTTTGTTGTTGTTGTTCTGCATGTATGTCACATCTACTACCAAAAGAAATTGCAAACTCAAGTTAACACATTTTACTATAGGCAGTGGATATAAAACCAGTAAATGCTTTCATCACAGTATAAATAGTAAATAGATTATAAAAATCATCTTAATAATATTTCAGCATACATTTTTTAATTGTTTACCATGGACTCCTGGATGACCTTAGTAACAGTGTTTCATTGATCTGGTTCCAGTTTATTTGTTGTATTGGAAGTCTGTACCACAAATATTCTCCCTGGTTCCTGTCCGTTAGATAATTTGTATAAGTAAAGGAAAATGACCTGAGATAAAGATGGGAAGAAGTCATTCCCAGCTGTAACAGGGATCTTCAATTATTTTGTCTTAATATAAGTAATGATTTCTCTTTAAAATCCTTGATTTTCTTTCCCTCTTT
Organism: Myrmecophaga tridactyla; assembly: GCA_004026745.1. Classification (NCBI taxonomy): domain Eukaryota; kingdom Metazoa; phylum Chordata; class Mammalia; order Pilosa; family Myrmecophagidae; genus Myrmecophaga; species Myrmecophaga tridactyla. The sequence goes on along the minus strand of PVIY010038404.1, from coordinate 7,487 downwards.
ATGTTCTCTTACTACAAATAAAAATGTTCAAGTTACATTCATCAATAACAAGGAAGAGAAGTACTAAAAGCTAATAAGGAGAAACTACGCAATATTTTACACTTAACTCTTATACACAATTCAGTGATTTACTTTCTGTTTACTAATATACCGAGGCAGATGCTTCCTAAGGGGAAGAACCTTGGTAATTACACATTCCTTACTCCCCTATTATTACTTCCATAAAGATTATGATCCCATTTCTCAGGGGTGTTGAGAAACATGACACCCAATTAATGAAAGTCACTCCAAGTCCTATGAACTGGAAATTGTATTTCTAATAATACATTAATAACAAATTTTACTACAACAAAAACAACTTGGAAACCCTGAAAAGACTACCTATATGGGGATTTTTCCAACATATTTTCAAACTGTGATTTGAGTTAACCTATAATTTGCCTAAGTCAAATAATATAAATTGTGTTGTATCTGATTACAGTTCCTAATAGATACCTAGTAGAAGATTTAATTCAGCACAATTAATCTTCATCTATCACATCCCAAATAGAATCTGTGTTTTTGAACATAGATTTTTGAAATTTATTTGGGCAATATATTACAAAATTACTTAATATTTTATTTTACTTTTCAAATTCAGAGAAAGGAAACCTATATTAATGGAAAAGCTAACTATTGGTGAACCACCTCCTTTTTTCCACCTTTGAGCCTTTCTGTCCTCCTTGCCAGTATGATGTCTCAATTTAGAATCCTTTGTATTTAGTAAAATTTAGTATATATATATATTTTTTTCTTTTGCTACTTTCTAAGGCATTATGTAAAGGGTTCATACTAGATGGACAGTTAAATATGTGTTAGCATGAATTCAAAGCTATAGAAATGTTAAGGAGGAATATATGTGTCTTGGTAAAGCAAGAGGCTTTTCTCAGCAATTTAAACAACAGATTGAATAACTCACAATGTTGTAGAGACTATCATCTTAAGTAGTGCAGTAACTTAACCTTTTGTGGAGACCGCAAAATTAAATTTCATTTAATTATGAAATTTTGAGATTTTCTCATTTGCATATTTTTGTTTTTTGTTAGTTTGAAATGCATAAGCTTTGATTAAAATAAAATTTACTTCAATATGTTAATGATGTAATCAAAATATTTATTGAAAGACAAAGTAGAATATTTTAATGTTGCACCTGCCATTTTTTCTTAAAGCACATTCTTTGCATCTAACTGCCAGTGCCATTGCCAAAACTTTGTTTTTAAATTCTTGTACATTTTTTATTAAACCAAGTGCTTAATTTTAAAGTATTATGTTGCCAGCATATAGTGTATAAAATGTATAATTGCCAACTCATTGTAACTATTATTTATTTTTTAATGAAAGTGTAAGAATTCTTTCTAACTCAAGACATTTGAGTCATTAAACTGTTTCCTTATCCTCCTTTCTGATGTAGCACAGAAACTGTCCTCAATTTGATTTGTAACTGCCAGTAGATGACCCAGACATGAGGGAACCACTTACCAGTTGCCAGTCTTTTACTCATATTAAAAGCAACTTAACAAATGTTTAAGTTTTGTATCTAACCTCTGATTATTAAAATGTTTATAAAATTTATTTTTACCAAAGAGATGCAATTCGTTATGATAAAATATTGCAGAATAAACTTTGTTTTATAACATTTTTGCATTATTCTTTTGTTCTTTGGGGAGGTAAAGTTCTTCGGTTTTCCTGTCACATGATGGTGTCCTCTCTTTTCTTCTCTGGGTTAAGTTGACTTCTAGCTTCTGCTCCTTCATCTGACTTTTTCTTCATGGAGCCTCCAGTAATAGAGAGGGACTCACACCCACAGGAATGGGTTAAAATTAAGAACATGTTTTTGTCTGGGGTACATATTTCAATTCACCACAGTAGTAACTTTTTAAAAACTTGAGGTAAAACTAGCAAAAAAGAACTTTTGAACCTAGATTTAATTTTGTTGACCATCTTTAAGAATGAAAACTTGATTTTTAACTTAAAAATACCAATATTATCATGCTACATGAAGGTTGAAGCCTAAGCTGTCAAGTAAATATTGTTAAATTTTGTATATAGGGATAATTCAGTTCTTATATTTAAGAATAGTTAGTTTGTGGGGCAGGCAACGGTGGCTTAGTGACAGAGTTCTCGCCTGCCATGCTGGAGACCCGGGTTCGGTTCCTTGTGCCTGCCCATGTGAAAAAAAAAAAAAGAATAGTTTATGTTCTGAAAAATTGTTTACAAATGGGTTGTTTGCAAAGTAGGAACTTCAAGACACATTATAAAACCCTTATTTACCTTAGAATATAGTGGATAAACAATAATCCCTCACCTGAAAGTGACAAAAAAAAATGTTTGTATGCCAGTTTGCTTCAATTATAGTTTTACTTCAACCTCAAGATTTTGGTTCAAGTAAATATTTGTATTGAGTCATTCTTGGTAAAGTTTAGTAAAGAGGAAACTGGGAGTTAGACAAGAGAAAAATTGTAGAAAGTGTTAACTTAGGGAGACTAAATTTAGCTTAAAAAGCTAAAGCAAAATTGCTGTCTACCAGGATAAGGGAGTTGAGAATGCAGCCAGGTTCAAGTACTCTGCAATGTTAACTAAATTCATATTATAATCTTGTATGTTTGGAGAAGGGTAGAGAAAACTTCCTCACCCTTGATGATCTGAGCATCTTTTCACTCAAGTGTTTTGAGTGCCTAGTCATAAGCATTGTGATTTAAGTGTGCCCCTAGGGAGCAAATATAGACAATCCCTCTCACGAAAATGTGAACTCTACAATTATGAACTGTGATAATTGCCATGAAAGACAAGAACATGGAAACTATGAGAGCATGTAACACCTAATCTGAGGTTTGAGGGGAGGCTACCCTGAAGTGATTTAAACAGATCTGAAAGAAGCAGAAGTGTTGTTAACCTGAGACAGAAGCATGTGAATTGTTCTGACCAGGAATAAAGCATACACTAAGATTCTTGTGAAAGGAGAAAACATGAGATTTTCAGTGAACTTAATAAAAAAAACTAGTGTGGCTACAATGCAAGATGGGCAGGGACCAGATTTTGCAATGCCATTTGAGTTAAAGATTTGGGCTTTTAAGAACTTGAGGGGGAAAAAAAAGAATTTGGGAAAGCCATTGAAGGTGTTACACAGTCAAAATGATCACCCCAACACTTTGACTTGCAACATAATGGAAGACTTAAACTCCTCTGTAAACAATTAAAAAACTGAACAAAATGTATAAACAACATTTTTGACATGATCAGTTACTTTAATTAGCCAGGTTAATTAACTGAATTACATTAATTAGCCAGATTAAGTAACCGAAAGAAAAAAAGAACCCAATTTACCAAAATCAGGAGTGAACTAAATGGGACACGAGGACAGATTCTATAGACATTAAAAAGATGATAAAATACTGTGAACAACTTTATGCCAATAAATCCAAGAACTTAGGTAAATCGAAAAAATTCCTTAAAAGACAAATCACCAAAACAGAATCAAGAAGAAAGAAATCTGAATAGCCCTATATCTCTTTTTAACTGAATTAATAAACAGTCCATGTTGTAAGAAAGAGAGCTGCACCTGAAAGAGAATAAATGCTCACAGAATTGTGGAGAAGAAAATAATTTATTCACAGTCTCGCAAGACTGGGTGCACAACCAAAATGTTGCTGGCACACCAAATGATAGAATGCCACCGGTTTTATACACTAAGCTTAGCATGCAGATACTTTCCCTGTTTCTCCGCTGATTGGATACTCCAGAGGTTACAGCCTATCTGGGTGGTCTAATTCAAATTTCCTACCAATGATTCCTGCTTTTGACTACATTTTAGTGACCCTGGCTACTACTTATTTAAACTTGTTTTTACCTATAAAAGGATTTGGTGCCAATTCTAGGCTTGCATCAGAGACCCTCTCCTTTCCTGGCCTGCAAGGCAAGTCTGAGCTGTTTTGCAGCCCTTTGTTTAGTTAGTTCTGTTTCTCTTATCCTGCACCATCTTTTTTTTTTTTTTTTCATGGACAGGCACCGGGAATTGAACCCGGGTCTTCGGCATGGCAGGTGAGAACTCTGCAGCTGAGCCACCGTGGCATGCCCCATCCTGTGCCATCTTGTGTGAAAGCTAAATTTAATGTTATTCTTACAGTGTTCATGGGTAGGAAAACAGTATTGCTAAGATGTTATTTCTTCCCAAATTGATTTATAGATTCAATGCAATCCTAATAAGAATCCCAGCAAATTATTTTGTGGATATTGACAAACCAATTCTAAAGTTTATATGGAAAGGTAAAAGATGCAGAAGAGCCAGCAATATTAAAGAAGAAAAGTTGGAAGATTGACACTACCTGACTTCAAAACTTACAATATGCTACAGTTATCAAGACAGTATGCTTTTAGTGAAAGAATAAACAAAAAGATCAGTGGTAACAGGCAAAGGCCATGGATTCTTTTGCCTGACACGCTCAATAACCAATTCCTGAGACACTGAGGTTTCAAAGAGAGAGAGTTTATTACTAGGCATGTAGTAGAGCAGATGGCCTAACGGCCCACAATCCGTCTCCCCAAGTTTAGGGGGTTCAAGGTTTTGTTTTGTTTTGTTTTTGGTGCATGGTCTGGGAATTAAATATGGGTCTCCCGCATGAAAAGTGAGCATTCTACCACTGAACCACCTGTGCACCAGGCTTCAAGGTTTTCAAGGATTTTAACAAGGGGAGATGAGGTCATTTGGAATAGCAAGTTCAAAGCAGAAAAGGAGACAGTGTTATTATCATTTCAATAGGAGAACATAAACTGAAAGGAGGGGAGGCAGAGCTATCACTTCAGTACTAAGGGTGTAAGCCAAAAGGAAAGAAGACAAGTTATCTTTCAGTAGCAGAATCTAGCTGATATGCTTTACAAATGTCCAGTGCTGAGGCCAGTCTACAGCTGACTTCAGTAGCATTAGGGCCTTTGCCCTACAAGAAAATGACCAGATAAAGGGCATAATGGCTCTTACAGTCACAAAGGCACTAGATAAGCCCTTTTACACTCACTTCAGATATCAGGGCAGCTGAATTATAGTTTAAGGATTTCAGGTATTCGCCTGTCTACTCCAATATCCCAGAAAGCAAAAAGGAATTTGATTCAGTAATCAAAATCGTCACTTAAATCCTAATTTCTCAGTTATAAATGGACAGAATAGAGAACTCATAAACATGCCTACACAACTATAGTTAACTGACCTTTGGCTGTAAAGCAAAGGCAAAATAATTTTCCAATGAAACCCAAGGTTTCTGAAGTATTTTGCTGGCTGGTCATAAATGACTGCACAAAATGGAGATGAAAAAAAAAAAAAAAAGCAAAGGCAATTCAATGAAGAGAGGATAGTCTTTTTTCAACAAATGGCACTGGAACAAATACACCCATATGCAAAACGACTCTAGAGAAGACAATACAAATACACCGTCCACAAAAATTCCATAAATACAAAATGCAGAAGTCTAATATTTCTAGAAGATAACAGGAGAAAATCTAGGTGACCTTAGATTTGAAAATTTCTGTGGATACAACACCAAAAGCATGATCCATGAAAGAAAAGTTGATAAGTTGGACTTAAATAAAATTTATCTGCAAAAGACACTTAAAAAAATAAAAAGGCAAGATGTAGACTTGGAGAAAATCTTTGCAAAACACATATCTGAATAAAGGCTTATACCAAAATCATACAAAGAACCCTTAAAACTTGCAACAATGAAAAAACAAGCCAATTAAAAAATTGACAAAAGATTTGAGCAAACGCCTGACCAGCGGAGATGTTCAAATGGCAAATAAGCATATGAAAAGATGTTCAACATCATATATCATTAGGGAATTGCAAATTAAAACTCAATGAGCTATCACTACACATCTATTAAAAGGGCTAAAATCCAAAACATTGACAATACCAAATGCTGGTGAGGATGTGGTGCAACAGGAACTCTCATTCATTGCTGGTGGGATGTAAAATGGTAATGGCACTTTGGAAGACAGTTTGGCAGTTTCTTACAAAGCTAAACATAGTCTGACTTATATGATCCAGCAATCACATCCCTAGGTATTTACCCAAATGAACTGAAAGCTTACATCCCCACAGAAACCTTGACAAGTAATGTTTATGGTAGCATTCATAATTACCCAAAATCAGAAATAATCAAGATATCCTTCAATAGGTGAATAGATTAACAAATCATGGCCATCTATACAATGAAATATTATTCAGCAGTTAATAAAAAGAACTATCAAGCCAGAGAAAAAATGGAGAAAACTTTCATAAATATTGCTGAGTGAAAGAATTCAGAAAATATAGGAGAAAATCTTTCTAATCTTGAGGCAGGCAAAGATATCTTAGATAAGACACAAAAAGTACAAACCATAAGAAAAAATTAATAAACTGATTGTCAGGGTTTTAATTGTGTCCTCCCCCAAAAGGTTTGCTCATATCCTAACCCCTAAATCCCATGAATGTGACCCTATTTGGAAATAGGATCTTTGAAGATGTGAGTAGTTAAGAGGAGCCCAAAATGGATTAGACTGGTGCCTAATCCAATATGACTGGAGAAGAGACAGCCCAGTGGAGAAGGCTATATGAAGATGAAGGCAGAGATTGAAGAGCTACAGCTATAAACCAAGAGATGGCAAGAACTGGCAGCAAAACTCTAGAAGCTAGGAAAAGGCAAAGAAGCATTCTCCCCTACAGGTCTCATAAAGAACATGGCCCTGTCCACACCTTGATTGTGGACTTCTGGACTTCAGAACAATAAATTTCTGTTAAGTATCTAATTTGTGGTACTTTGTTATGGCCACCCTAGAGATCTAAGACACTGATCTTCATCAAAATTTAAAAGTTTTGCTCTTCAAAAGACTTCATTATGAAAATGAAAGGGCAAACAATATACCAGGAGAAAACATTCACAAGTCATATAGCTGGCAAAGGACTCCTACAGCTCAATATTAAGAAGGCAAAATCTCAGTAAAGAAATAGGTAAAAAGATTTAAGCAGACAGCTCATGAAAGATGCATGAATGTCTAATAAATCCATGGAAAGATGTTTAACATCATTAGTCATTAGGGAAATGCATAAAACCACAATGGCATGCCATCACACATCCATTAGAAAATTTGCACTTTAAAAGATTGAAAATATTGTGTTTTGTTTGTCTTTTTTTCCTTCAATGTACAACAATTAGAAACCTCATGTTGCTGATGGAAATGTAAAAGGGTACAACCACTTTGGAAAATAGTTGGGCAGTTTCTTATGTAGTTAAACATGACCCAGCAATTTCACTTTAGCCATTTACTGAAGAGGAATGAAAAATTTGTATATGAATGTTCGAAGTGGCAAATGTTCATAGCCCCAGACTAATCAAATATTCATAATAGTCCCAAACAGGATATAACCTAAATGTCCATCAATAGTTGAACGACAGATAAAAACATTATGGTGAATTCCTACC